>VDFB02253769.1:0-29494 GCA_007258455.2 Sequoia sempervirens
TCCTCTATCTTATCCTCCTTCAACAACTTGACTCGTAGTTATATTGTCCTCAACCTTGAAGCCCTCTCTAAGGACAAATATGCACCTCAAACGTGCAAATTCAAACTAGGTTGGCGCCAAAACACTTCCGTGGTGGATAGAAGTGAATGTGAACCACATCAAAACTTAATTGGGACCCAAATCAACAACACCACTCAACCACACGCTACCACAAACAATATTTATCCTTTGCATGTTGTGTAAACACCAGGTTAGCTGTTACTCGTGCAAACACCATTAAACTTTGAAGTACACGCTTCCTCAAACCCAAGGATGACTTGCGAACCACACTCCACGCTTGAACATGATCTAGAGTATTCCTCAATCACCCTGAAATCCAACGAACTCCTTCACAACAACTTCCACCTGAAGAATGTACAGATGTGTACACTCAAACAACTCTGCCATACACTGTTACTTGAGAAACCATTTTCTAAAGCACAAAACCTCAAATCCTCTTGACTAAGGTAAACTACCAACACCATCAACTCACCTTCAAAATTGCAAGACCTGAAACACAATTGCGGAGAAACACGGAGCAAAAACATTTCTCCCAGACACCTCTACAATACACAGTCACACATTGGTGAACACAACTTCTACTGTACGACGATCCAATAGACCATCTCTTGAATATAACACTTTTGAACACCTCTCACCAACATATCTGAATCGCACAAGCAAATATTCAACCTAGAAGAAATGCAGAGCAAAACCAGAACACAATTCTGTCACCCTAAACATCACTGCAATGCATTGTTTCCTCTTTTTATCAAATTTTCTCAAAAGCACTTGGAAACCAAGCACCAAAGACACTTCCTCGTCATCTTCAACACTTCCACAACCATAGACTAAAGCTTATCAAAGCAGCATTAGAGGTTGATACCAGTAGCTTTACTATTGACAACATAATGCAACTAATCAAAGCATGAACTGCACTCTTGCAACCATCTTACTCAACTATAGACATCAATGACAACACAGGCTTGTTGACGTCAATGACAACACCAACTGCTCTATACCATACCAATTTCCTTTTCTCTTTTCTCTCCTTGAATAACTTATTCTTTATGCATTGTTCTCCCTTCTCTGACATCACTTCTTATGACTCTCTCTCTCCCTTGTTACTTTCTTTTTCACATGATTCTCTCTCCCGTTGATAACTTGTTCTTTTTCACATGATTCTCTCTCATGCTTTGATATCAATGGCAAAGGACATAATGTTTGTACTGTTTTATTCTTTTCCTTTGGCATCAAACAACTTGCTTACAATTGCTCCGCAACACCTTTCCTTTACTGCTCTGAATACTCCCCCCTAGGAGCACGCACCAATCTGTATTATATGAGCAATTACTGCACAAGACAACACTTACTCTTCTACTGCAACAGAGGTCTATGAACAATTTGATCTGAAAAAGAGAACATAACACATGGAAAAGTGACAATTTGAAGAAGAAAGATGAAGACAATTCATTATCACAAAACATTCAAAGTTGCTTCATGGATTCAAACATTGATGTCCACAAAGCTAACATATATCTTCTTATTAATTGGTTTCTTCCTTGAATGATCGCAACACTTGGGATTGGACTTGAATACAAATCTTGGGAGCATAAGTAAAGTTCAACTTAGCATTCTTTGCTCAAAAACACTTTGAACAATTTAATTTGACTTAGAACTTGAATGACAATTTCTGTGGAATAAGTTAGGCATCAAGTCTCATTACATTGTATGTGTAAATGAGACATATTTATGACTTGCTAGCTTGTTGGTGTAACAACCAACACCTTTGGATTGCAAGTCGGTATGGACAGTTATGCACACTACGCAATGAGTGCTCTTCAAATTAGGAGGGGAAGCTGCCTCGTTGTGCTTGAAAAGGGAAATAAACTAAACTATATCCTGTCTTTTTGTCTCAGTTGTAAGAGGTACAAGGCTTTCACGAAAACTCTATACGTTGCAACTAAGTATTTTCTGGTTTCGCAAGACTTAACTACAACAGAAAAAACTAAGTAACTTTAACCTATCCAATTCCCTCAAGAATTCAGAGCATGAGGAAACAGAGCGAGAATGATTATCTGATGATAAACCGAGTACAAACTCACAATGTGAAGGCAAGGTGGCACGGCTATCTGCTTGTCTGAATAGGCTTATTATTCACACACATCACACGATAAAGAAGTATAGATTCTCAACTTGAAGGCAAGGTGGCACATCTATCAGCTCAATCTGAACAAGTTTATTGAACACAAAACATGAAAGATAGCCAACTAGGACAATAAATTGCATAGGTGAGACAGGCATACAATCTATGATCAAACTAGCCACTATATCTAACTAAGGCAAGAATTCACCATCATAATTGCATGAAACCCAAGTGGCATAACAATTCATCATAACAGTAAATACTCATGAACAAATACAGAACAAGCAATATTGAAGGCAAGGTAGGCACAACATATATTTCTCTCTCGTGCAAAAGTTATGTACAAATGAGCAAAGCTCTTATTTATAGACATCGAAAGGTGTAGGGAACCCTAAAATTACCTTGAGTCAACTACAATCTTGCAATGCATGCAAGATTTATTGCTAAACCCTAATAAAGCAAACTATATAGTTAACTGGAAAGCCACCATCAGTTAACCGGTACAAATTAATCTAAATGGACCATGTGCAAGCATGCATGTCCTTATTGAAAGCAAGTTAACTGGAACACTTCCATCAGTTAACGTAAACCCTAAATACAACTCCAAGTGAATAAAGATAATCCCAGAATAGACATGCATGAGATGAGACAGCAAGTTAACTTGAAAAGGTAACACCAAGTCTAACTCCTGTGTGTAATGTCTATTCTGAGAGGTGGGAATTGAAGTCTACTTGCCGTGATCTCGAGCAACCAATCCCTCAACAAGATTGTTAACTGCATCACTGTTTGGAGCTTTGATACTCTGCTGAACTATGCTATGTCTGTGTAGCATGTCCTCACCAGCTGTGATTTGGGACTGAAGTTCACCTCTGCTCCTTGTTGCTTCATCAAACAACGCCGACATGACTGTAAGCTGATTAATCTTACAGCCAAAGTTCTCCCCATTGAAAATAGTATGAATGAGTGCTTGGAGCTTTAACTGTATATTAGTAAGCTTAACATATGCACCACCCTCAATCTGATACTGGCACGGTAAGTGAGACACTAAGGTTCTCACAAACCGTAGCGCACTAGTAACGTGCTCTCTACTCTCAGCCAACTCTGATGCCATAGTCTCCTCTATCTTTGCCTTGAAAACCAACTGTGTTTCCCAAGAGTAGATAGCCTCTTTATCCTCTGCATCTGTGACTGATTCATATGCCATACTCAAGTGAGCAATCATAATCTCATCCCGGTCTACTAATCAGCCATGTCTCAGATTCGATTGATAACTCCATTGAAAATCGAGAACGAATCGACTAAACGAAATCTGGCGATGACTTTGTTCGTTAAGACGACCCGGTTGATGGTGCCGATTTATCATCCCGACTTTCAGGGTGAGCAAATCCTTGTAGGAGATAAACCTGAGTCTGGCGTGTGCTACGACCAAGGTTGATTGTGATAAGCTCGAAGTCCTGAGATTCCAACTCTTCCAAATTCTTCCCCTGTGGAGGTATAGCAGTCTCAATGATGACCTCCATATCAGTATTCCTCTCCACGTGGACCATGTTCTTGATCCTCTTGTCTGGCGCATCTTGGTAAACCTAATCAAAATCTGAATGATTAAGGACATAGGATGGCTTCCTCTTCTTCCTTCCCAGTTGAGTTTCAATCTAAGATTGGTCTCGGCTAGGGCTATTGGAAGGATCTGTACTAGCAATAGGAGGCTCTGACGAGAGTGAATATGTAGAGGAGTTGTTGCGAGATGGGGAGTCTAAATCCAATGCAATATGTATCAGGACTGGTGACTACTCCGTAACTGGTGTAGGAACTCGAGGCTAAACCTCAGGCACTGGCGGACTCTGAATTGGCCTTTGAACTGGCTCTGTGACAGGATGTCTGATCGGATTTGTGTGTGTATAAATGGCAAGCGCCTTGCGTTTTGAACTGTTTGGCGCTTGACTTTTCTTGGGAGGGTTACTCCTCTTCTTCTGTTTGGGTTTTGATGAGGAAAGTACTGAAAGATCCACCACTGGCGGCTCTGCTCTAGGCACATTTACCCTCCTGGTCTTCTTGCTATCGAGGTAAAGCATACTGTTCTAAATAACTCTACTTGACCTCTCCTTCACTGATGCGTACTCCTTGGCGTACCAATCAACTGCTGGCAGTGGCTGTGTGTCAACCTACTCTCTGAAAAACTGAGGAAGGACCTCTCCCTCATCATTTGATAAACCTCCCACATCTTCTGCCAAGAATACAAAAATCTGTGAGAGAGAGAAGCGGCTGTAGGTATGTCTGCGGACCTCAAAGTCGTCCATGCAATTTGCCCAATAGTCTTCCATAGAAGGCTTATGATATGCGCGACCACCGAGGTGTGCTGTGTAATGACCCCAAGGATCATAGGCACGTATGTCAACAAGATACTTGAGATGATACCTCTCTAAGTCCTGTCCTGCAACTTTGACATCAACTGCTGTCTTGCACCAATATATTCCAAACATTAAACAAACTGCTGTTCAAAATCTGAAGTGTTGCTGTCTTTTGAGTATCAACAATTTGGTGGTAAACTGTGCACAATCAGACTTATTAGAAGTAAGATTATCAGTCATTGTTTCCAGAATTGTATGCCATGTACTTTGATAATAGATCCTATATATATTTGTTGTTGACAATCTGAGTTTATAAAGACAGAATATTGACCCAACTGAAAAATCAATTGAAAAATTTGACTCTATCTGGAAAAGAACATTTCTTTTTTGCTTCTTGTTTTGGGCATCCATTTGGATTAAGGGCTTTGATCTTCTTATTTTGTCTTTAATTTATTTTTATTGATCCTCAATTCCTTAGAAAATAATAAGTTATTGATATGCTTCATCTTCAGCATCACTTGGAATGGAGGGGTCAAATTTATTGCCTTTCCTCTATTTGTAATATGCACCCTTAATTTTTCTTTTTTTGAAAACTCAAAAGAAAATGAAATGCCAAGCAACATCCTTTGCACTTTCTGATCACCAAGTTCTCAGTGTGGGTGAGGTGAGAGCAGACGGTGTACATGATTACAATCATACTTGAAATAAGCAGCTGAAAGTAATATTGACTTATCCAGTGGGGGATAGCTTAGCACTTCGATTTTTCATTGGGAAAGCTTATACAATAAAGGAAATGTGAAACAACTCTTCCACTTTTTAGTGGTGGGTGAGTACCAAAGAACCACTTATTCAGTGGGGTGAGTAACAAGAGCCACTTATGCAGTGGGGTGAGTAACATAAACCACTTGTGCAGTGGGGTGAGTAGCAAAAAAATATCAAGAGTAGTTCACTGGTGGTACTACCACATAGTGTTACAATGTAAGCTCATTGAAAACTCCCCAATTCAAGATATGCATCTGCTGTTACAAATATTGCTATGAAAGAAAACTGATATGACATCCCCACATGTAACACAACTTCAAAGAACTAACCACCCATCATTGAAATAGCAAATATACCTCAAGGAAATGGCAAATAGATGACTGGTATATATTTGAAACTTTGTTGCAGTAGTGTAGATAGTGAGATAGACTTAGAAATCTTCAATAATCCACTCCCAAATGCACCCAATGGCCAATGTAGACTTAGAACAATGTTTCCAGATCACTATAGGCAACTTAACACCCCTCAAGAATGGATTATAAGGGTTTGATAATGATTAAACAACAACTACAGTTCGAGTATAAGTCTATGAACAGTCGAAAAGCTTCAGATATTTTCATGTCTAAAATACCTGGAAACTCAAACTCCATTAAAACCCAATGTGTTTTTTGAATGAAAATACCCAACCAGCTAGGATGGATCTTGGACCATTGAAACTAGTGAATATTGACGAGGGTTTTCATCCTCATTCAACTCCTAGAAGAACTCAATGTTCACTCCATCATAATCCTTTTGTGTGTGCTAACTTCAATAATACAAATAAGGGCCCCAGGCCTCCTTTTATAGCTTTTTTGTTGCTTTTTTGAAAAAAAAACACTTTTTTGCTTTTTCATTGTTTCTTATAAAAAACTGCTTTTTGCATTTTTGCTGTTTTTTTCTCGAAAAAGAGCTTTTTACTTTTTTTTTTTCAAAAAGCACTTTTTTTACTTTTTAAAAATAACTTTGTGTAAGTCCCCATTACCCCTAGAAGTCCACTTGAGGGGATGTAACATAACTTTATTAGTGTAAAACACTAAATTAAATATTATAACGTTAACTTTATAACTTTATTGGAATAATTTAAATAATCCAATCCATTTTGCGGAAAGCATCGAAAAGGCACCGAGAATCGAAATTGATCACACCAAGAAGCTAATGTTGAAGAATGATGTTGGGTGCCAAAACGGGCACTTACCAAAAATAGTAGTGTTCTCCAGGAACTGTGGAGAACACTGAAGGTCTAAAATGCAACAAAGAGCGTCATCATAAACTTGAAAACCAACTAAACTCCACACCACCACTTGATGCCAAGGAAACCCTAATTGAGCTTTCCAAGAATGTTGGAACTCTCCAAGACTAACTAGTTATTCTTTGGAAGACTTGGAAATTGGCTAAATGTGCACGAATTGGCTAAGTGCCAAAAGGGGACATTGCACTATTTCACTATATTTAATGTTCATCTTTTAGTGGGGCTCGTATACTATCTTGTGTGCCACTTTTGCTTTATTCCCAAGTTTGTTTTGGCAAGAAAACCATGTTATTTTGGTGCCTAGAAGAATTTAGGTGCTCAATTGCTTTTCTAATCTAATTCTCGTTAGGGATTTTCTTATTTAAATGCCAATTTTGAGTTATTTTGATTTTGGCATGCATCAAGGATTTTCCATGATAGAAGCCAAATTAGGAAATTCATGCCCGAAATGCCAAAAACAAAAGTTGGCTCTCATCATGTGTTTTTCTTGATGGATGCTAAAATTGAATATTTTAGAAATGTGATGCCAAAAATGAGTAAGTCATGGGTGCTTGGAGTGCTTTTTGATGAGTTTTTGAATGATTTTGTAGAAACTTGTAATCTTTCATTAAAATTGATCTATTTTTTTGTTCTCAAACACTATGCCATAAACTTTTGATTTAGATGAGATTTCCATCATTATATTGCTTCTTGCAATGAAGCTTAAATTTGTAGTGTTGACCTTCTACCATTGCCATCTACCACTTTTTGTTGAAAAAGAAAAAAAGAACTTTCAAAATATTTTAAATAGAAAGTTGTGTTTTTTCGTGTTCATCTCCTCAATCTAGGACATAGCGAAAAGAAAATAGTAAAAAGCAAAAATCAACCATTTTTAATAAAAATAGAAACTTTCTAAAATAGAAATTTTGATCTTTGGTATTCATTGTGTAACGACCTGTTCCTTGCGTAAAAAAAAAACTTTCCAATTCTCACTTAAAACATGTAAAGGTAACAAGTAACAAAGATAATACAATAAAATTTCTTCCTTTCTTTATTGATAAACATGTACAAGTTACAATATGTTTCCTCATGAATTTCATTTTCATTGCAAATATAAATTAGAGTTAAAAAGTAATACAGTTACATACATAGCTCGTAAGCTTTTGCACAAATAGAAGTAAGAAGGTCCAGGCGTCCATCCTTTCAAATCTATACACTTGGTTGTGGAGGACATCACTTTTCCGCCAACCACTTAATTTATAATGGTCCCCCTTAATTTCCATTATTTTGTAATGGAACGCCCCTCCCTTCCAAGAAGAGGATTGTAGGGTAATTCCTTTAACGACAATAACTGAGTATAGGCCGGTCCACACCAGAACCTTTATTTCCACACAGCCCTCGAACTAGTAATTCTGATCACAAATGAACCCACAATGTAGCCTCCCAACTATCTCACAACCTAGTGGATACGGCCATACCTTCGCTACACTAATTTTGGCCAAAGTATTCTCATTCAAGACTTCTAAATGAAGTTGTCATCTATCATAAACACTACTCATACTGATTTGGATTTGAGGCTTCCTTTAGACGACGATATTGTGGTTTGTCCCCGTGATGGGTGGAACTACTACCCTGATTCTCGGCAACCACATACTATCCTACTAGGAATGAATAGCATAACATGTAACTATATAATCCATCTCCTATACCGGAAACCAAAAATTCCTAGGAGTTACACAAGCTTCGTCGAGTTAACCTATTAACTTAAGCTGTGGAATGTTTATATTTTCATGATGCTTTACAAACCCATCCTAGTACCTAGTATCTAATTCAGTCATATTCTCCTCATATGGAGATAATACAAATAAAGTGACTTATTCCTCAATGCATCAACCAAATTCTAACATAAACCATACATTTTTGAATGCAAGAGCTAATAGTATAGTACATGCAAAAATCTATTCCTATTTCACAAAATTATCTCCTTGTTTAGTGACTCATCAGCAACACTATAATTAAAGTAATTCTTTTATAAAATTCTTTCCAAGTATACCATATAGTACTATCTTCATTCCCTATTGTTTTTTTAATGAAAGCGGACTCTTACTTGTAATCTTTTCTAAACAAAAAAAGAATAACAATTTTATGAAAAGCAGTAGATATAACATGCCTGACAAGAACTTTCCAAAGGTGTTGATCAAGTGTGGGGCTATTACTCCTTTAGCCTCCAGCCAAAGAACTTCCAGCTAACTCTGTTGATAATCTCTTAACACAACTACTGATAATTTCCAATCTGCTATTCTCAGTTTTAAAGAATGCTAAACTGAATATACTCTTAGTGGAATTAGGGACTCACTCAACACAAGATAAACACTCTAAAATTTGCTCTCAAATAAGATAAATGTTCTCACAACAAAAGCTCTCTTAGCAGATTTAAACTCACTCACTAATGATGAACTCAATTCTCTCACAAATGATGAACTCAACTCTAAATTCCTACTCAGCTATAATTCACAAAAACCACACTCTGAACTCAAAATGATTTAGTTCACTGTGACTGGTAATTGCTGGTAATAATTCACTGTAATTGTCAAACTTAGCAATGCAGGAAACTCAAGCAATACAATGAAATGGATATGGAATAAAATTACTAAACTCAGATTGCTCAATGTGTGTCCTCTAACGAATGGAAGGGCGTGTATATTTATAAACCCGAAATGCAACAGTTTTCCACTTAAGAAGGCATGTTGATTGACAACAAAGTGCCCAGAAACAGTCAAAAAGACACTTGGCGGATTCTTAAACCTTAAGTCATCAAATTGAAGGTGATTCGACCTCCTTAGAGCCAGCAAGAGAAGAATAAATCAACTCTCACATGGCGGATTTGACAGCTCAAGGCGTTTTTCCGATTTTAGGTTATTTTGTAGCAATTAAATCAGGAAGTTCGTTCTAGATGAAAGGGTCAAGGTTAAAATGTTCCCACGTCGCCATTTCGGCCAAGAGATTAGCATTCGATCATTTCTCAGACTAGGTCGCAGCCAAAGTCGCGAATCAGACGCGTTTTCATCAGGTGCGCGACTTTTCCCATGAGATTTTATGAGTTTTTTCAAAAATAAAACGTATTTCCATCCTTTTCAAATGTTCCTTAAAATAAATTCGATTTCTCTTGTTTTTAATATTTCCAGCAAAAGAATTCGATTTCTATGTTTGAGGTTATTATTCTTTATAGCCAAAATCAAAATATGTCACCATTTAAATCCTTTATTTTCTTTTACCTTTGTGTTCAATTTCTATCCAATTGAATATTTTATGTGTCCATTAAATTTATACATTTCACATTTCAATATCACACATTTATATATTTAATCATATATGTATTTTATTTAAGTGTAATATTTATAAATATATAAATATATATATTTTCCGACATTATATCGTGATATATATATATATATATGTAAATATTACCTTAATATTAATACATATATTTAAATATATAAATGTATAATATACTTACATAGGTACTTACGTATTTATGTATTTATCCATTATATAATCACATCGTTAGTATATACATTTATACATAAATATATATGTAAATTTGCTAGGCAATAATATTAAATATTATTTTCACCAAAAACATTAGGCGGAATGTGTACATATATACACCTGTGTATATGTATGTATGCGTACATACATGTCGACACATGTGTATGAGCATATCCGTCTGCTTAACATACACATGTATTGATATGTCTGTACATATAAATACGTGTTCACAATGTATAGATGTATGTGTGTTCTCAATCAATCATTAACACATAACTTTTCACTGACCATAATTTGTATAGTAAGTCTCATCATTAAAATAATCCACATTCTTAAAACATAAAAAGAAGTAGAATTTAGAAACCTTAAGGCTCACAAACAAGCCTTATGGATGTGACTTTGTATCACATTCCTCAGACAAACAGATTTCTGGCTTACTCTCCATTCTAGTATGTGTGTGTATGCTCAATTTGGTAATCGTTACTGTTTACCCGACCAAGTTCCTCCCCGAATGATGTCTCTCCTCTGTCCGGAGGAACAGTCTTCATACCTGCACACCATGACATGACATCGACAGTCATATGCTCATAACAAAGCAGTTTGCATAAAACATCTCAAAAGTTAGAATAAACATTATCCATAACTTATATGCTACATTTAATTAAGAATTAAATCATTAGAAGTAACAATCAAATGAAACCATCATTCAAATAGGACACATTCATTTAATAACATGATCAATCATGTTTTATTCATCACAAAGATCCAAATATTACAATCAATTGCCCTATGCAATAGTAGCTATAAAATCAGGATGTAGCACATTGAAACTGGCTATCTTGAATATTGGACCTTTTGAAGTGATAGTTTTTTTCTTGGAAGATGATTCTCATTTATGATTTTGTCTCTATGTATTTCAATCTTTCTTGCTTGTGTTTGGTATTTGCCATCATAATCTTTAGTCTTTCTTTCCTTTATTGGTGTTGGAGGCTCTTTCAGGTTTCATAACTTGATAATCTTCATGACAAGAAACCTGCATACACCATTAGTAGACAAAGATAGACCAGTACCTAAGGACTTAACCATTTTGATAGGAAAGATAATATAGTTGACATTGATGTACAAGAATGACTTGACATTTGGCTACATATATGATTAATAGTTTTTTAGGGGTAGCAAATTTGGATGACAACAGTGTGTTGATTGTGACTGCTGCTAAGACAATGTTTTATTTACCATAGAAACAAATATCTTTCTTGGTAATATCTTGGCAAACGAAAATATAAAGATATTTTCAATTTTCTTGGGATATTATTAGGACCTAAAAAAATATAAAATTAATAGAAGAGAAATAGTTGATTTTTTTTAATATTTTAAACCATCTCAACTAGATAGTGAGAGATTGAAAGTAAATGAGAGTGTACACCATGGATTTTTCTAGTTACTAGGAGACTTTACCCTTGGTACTCGTCTCCCATACCAGAAACACGTCCCCATCTCGGAGAGCTTTATGGAGATGTCTCCAGACATTAGGAGACTCAATATGAAGTTTCTTTGCATCTCCTATATGTCTCCTATGTACAACACTTGAAAATGAGGAATCTTCCAATAGAGTTTTTTCAAATATATTACATAATGATAAATTACATTAGATTTTCAAAAAGTGATGATATGTGGTTGACAAAAATTAAAAGAACTAAATACACTAATTGTAATGTCCCCTTCCTAGGTAGTGCAGATGATTCAGGGGTTAGCCTATCATTCAGACCCTCGTAGGCTGACAGATGTGTTTAGAGGGTTACTTGTGGCAATTATCTTGCGTTTGGGAACATTACAATATCAGTTGATTCAGGTTTGGACCTTGGCAGACTCTTATAGAGTGATTTTTAGACACTTACTATTTATAGTAAGTTAGGTAGACATGGGTTACTATTTCTGGCAGGGCACTTGGTTCAGTTGGTTAGCTCAGTTTCGACCCAGTTTGATGATTTGATGAGCAAACAATGATTATTGGAGCATTTGATAATTATTAAAAGATTATTAATTTGACTTTATAATATAGTCACTTTAATGAAATATTAAAGTATTTATTAATGGCAAATTATAAAGTATTTAATACTTTATAATAAAGAAGAAAAATCAATATTAAATGAGTTTTAATACTCATTTATAAAAAGGATGCCATTTATTAATAATTTGCTTAAGTCTCTAAAAGGGCGAATTATTATATTATTAAATGCAATTAAGTTGATTTTTTGAGAAGGGTCGAACTTTTGAGGTGTTACATTTCTTCTTCTGGCAGAAATCAAACCATTATTGATGATCATTTGAATTGTCTTTTGGCTCCTCTCTCTCTGAGAGCATTTGGGGTTTTGTGTTCAAGGTTTCTAAACATTTCGATTTTGAGAACTGCCCTCTTCTAACGTGGAAGCATATACTCTAGGTCAGAAATACTGGGGCTTGAAGATTGTCAGTTGAGTGGCTTCACACAGGAGTCATTACAGTGCATATTGTGAAGTTCTTATTTAGAGTTTGGATCGATTTATCTCCAGTAGTGAACCTTTATCATTGGCAATGGTTTATCCAGCATCTGGCACAAATTCCAAGGTTGTACAGATTTCTTTATTTATCATTCAGTCAGATTTTTTTGCATGTTAAGGGCCTATTCTTCTTATAGGAAAAAAATGCCTCTGGCCTTTTGGCTGATCTCATCCTTAAGAGGTGGCTTCTAGGTTTCCATGAAGCTTTGCATCGATTACAGGTGAGATCGTCCTCAACATTCATTTGAAATGCACCAATCCCACAGCGCTTTCCTTTCTTTCAGGCTGTGCCACCGCTAGTCATCCAGTTCTCAAATAAATAGTTTCTGCCTTTTTATTTGCATGTTTGAATCTCGCAGTTGTAAATGTTCTAAAAGATCAATAAATCACCTATCTTCAGATTCTAAACTGTATTCTGTTATATTTAGTCTTCTGGTATTTTATTTATATTTTATAAGCATTTCTTTGCAAAATTGCACCATCTCTCTTTATTGCAAAAACCTCAAAAAAATCACAAAATACAACAAAACAAACAAAACATTACTGCATTCCCTCAGCCGGGAAAGTCAGGTTGAGAGTATCCTCAGTTCTAACCATTAGAGTTGTAATTTTCTTATTTTAAAAAAAAAAAAATTAGAAGTTTTTTTTTTTGGGCAGAAAATTTCCTTATTAAATCTCAAAGAGGTAAGAATATGAAGTGAAACCATAATAAGGGTTAAGGTGTGAACATGGATTGAAGTTTTCTCAATTTATTGAAAATATAGTCATCTCCAAGTTTCCCCATGCTACATTTTTAAAATGAATGGATTCACCTCCTAGTTTCTTTGTCATCTCCAAGTTATCATGGTTTTAAATATTTTTTTTTCTACCATGATGATTATTATCATTTATTAATATAATTAATCTATTTCAATACTTTAAAGTGTTAGTTTTATTATTAATTTTAGCACTTTAGTATTTAACATTCTTTAAAGATATACATTGTTTGATATATATATAGCTGTCTCCAAATACTTTTCTCTGACCTTTTTAAAATTGGTATACTAGTACTTGTTCATATCTCCCAAACTAGTACTAGTACTAGTACTTGTCTCTCGATAACTAGGAAATTTTTAAATATGGATTTTCTCATAAATTTTGAGATTGTTAGTTCTAATGCACATTGCATTTATCACACAATATCACCAAAGCTCTCCCAATGTTATTTGTCATCACCCTAAATCCCAAGTGAATCAAAACATCATCTCTTCAAGGTGGTTGTGCCCAAGGTTTCCCACTACTAAGGGACTGTAGTTTCCTTTAGGGGCACGATGAAAAGTTAATCTCACCCAAAAGAATGCTGGAGGTTTCCAACATATTTTGTTAGAATTTTTATTAGCAACCTCTCGCTTAAAATGGCATATTGTAACTACTAAACTTTTCTCTATTTCCAATAGTTCTATCAAAACATCTTTTGTTTTTGATTTAGAACCTTCCCCAATGCTTCCTTCACCCCACTTCTTTCTCTCTCTGTCTCTCTCCCCCTTTTTTCAATCCTAATCAGTGTTCCACAAGGTTTTGGGGACGGAGATGGGGGGATGACAGTGGGCGTGTTTCGGGGATGCGGGGATGGGGGGTCTAAGTTTGGGGGAAACGGAGGGACAATGGAGGGGGGGCGGCAGGGTGTTGAAATACATATAGTACTTGAAAAAATAGCTACAAAAAGATGTATAAGTAGAAGAATTATACATCTTGGAGACAACTAGGAGTCCTCTAGACATCTTGGAGACAACTAGGAGTCCTCTAGACATCTTGAGGACACCTCAGCATCCTCAAAGTCCTAGCGGTGTCTTGGAGACAGCGACACTGGTGGTGGGATGGCAGCGTTGGTGGTGGGCTGGTGGGGGAACGTCCCGCCAAGTTCCCAAGTCTCCGAGACGTCCCCGTCTAGGAAACGTGGGTTGTTTTGGGGGGGACGCGTCCCTGTGGAACACTGATCCTAATGCAAGTGTTTTGTCTATTATATGATAACTTTTTTATTGGGATTTCGTGGGTTTTCTGCATTCTTTTTTATTTATTTTTTGTTTACAGATCTTCTCGTATTAGTAGCCTATTGCTTTTCTTCAATTCAAAGGTTTCTCCAACTCATGTCCATATTTAGCTTTTGTTTCATTAATTTTCCAGCAGTTGTTAGATGCAATGTCACCAAAATTGTGACTGTGATTAAATTTGGAAGGGTTTAAAAGATACAAACTAGGAAGGGATGGGCAATTAGTAATTGTGAATGTGATGATAATTTCAGATTTTTTTAAATGAAAACAGGGTTTTGTAGATGTCAGGATCATAGTTTCAAAAATCCTGAGAAAACTTGCTTACTCATGAGGTGAAAGCCCTCAGTGAGTCACTTGTGAGTAAATTCACCATTGGGTTACGGACTAAAAAGACTTGCAAAAAATCACAAGTCAATGGGAAAAACTTTCCCTTAGTTGCACGTGGCCAGGGAAAAGCATTAGGAACTGCAGCCACATAATTAATTTGCTTCATCGCAGATAGCCTCATTAGCATCTCCTGCTTTGTGTTACTTTGTAGCTTGACATATGTAGTATGTAATCGATTTTGAGGATTTTGTAAAGAGCCTTGCTAAATCTGACTCAAAACCCTTCAATATCTGCCTTAGGAATTTTGTCAAATAGTTGTCTTGCAAAGTCTGAATTTGCTGGTTTGAATTTCTGTTTGTTGGGTTTGTTGTTTGATGATGCCAAAGATGTATTTTGAACACTTCTAATCGATGCGAATTGTCTACTAATGATAGAGAAATGAAATGCAAGATATTTTTGTATTTTCTTATGCAAATAAATGACTGAAATAAACATCTACAGCTGATTGACATTTTCACAAACACTTGCCATGAA
Organism: Sequoia sempervirens; assembly: GCA_007258455.2. Lineage (NCBI taxonomy): Eukaryota > Viridiplantae > Streptophyta > Pinopsida > Cupressales > Cupressaceae > Sequoia > Sequoia sempervirens. Next base: position 15,543 of record VDFB02253769.1, read on the forward strand.
AACTAGTAAGGGAATATGAAAGCTACAGCCAAGGTATTTTTCCAAACATATGTTGTGCGATCTTATAACTGCCTTTTCATTTGATGCAAAGCTGAGTACAATAGGATTGCCAAGACTCTTGGCATACAATGATAGCATATGCAACTATATTGAACTATATGACAGTGCCTTACAATCTGGTATGAAAGTGCAGAAAATATGCTTAAACAATATGAAAGAACCTGGAATAAAATGCTCCTAGAATCGATGAAGAAGTGGCAGCCTTGTTTACAATATATAGCCCTTCCAAAAAGAAGATTTGATTCCTTGAGAGAAGCCGCCCCCTGTTCTGATTGCAGACCTCAGAAGTAATTAATTGCAGCCTCCAAACTCGTTCAAATGTTACCAAAAATTATTGCCATTGCCTTTAAAATAAAGCGCTCCAATACCCAGAAGAAATTGCAGCCATATGTGCTCAATATATGCAAAAATCTGAAGATATCAAGTGCAGGTCGACCTCCATTAAAGACTGAAAATTGCAGCAATAAATATATAAAAAGTAGTGCCAGCTGCTAGCAAGGAAAATCACCCTTCTTGATGCAAAATCGTCCTTTTCTAAGGACCTTCAAAGCTCCACAAAAATCTGATAAACTTTTCCTTAAATCGATTTGACTCCAATGATCAAATTTGGCCAAAGGCCACAAATTTGGCACAATAAAGAAGACTGAATTATCTCCTTCTCCCACTCCAATTAGGGTTGATATTTCACAACCGAACCCAGTACCTTAGAGTCTTCAAACCCTCAGGCAAGTTGGTAAGCATTCAAGCTCACCAATGTATTCAACTCAAGATGTCTCAAATGCCCTCCAAAAGCTCCTTTTAAAGAAATTACAATCACCTCCAGGAAGCTTCTAGAATAAAATATTATTTTATTCATTTAAGTGACTTTTTGATAGTATTTTATTTTTAGTCACTTTATTAAATTAATTAAACGTAAAGTCATCTTATGATATTTTATTTTTGAGATAACTTTGCAAATAATTAATTTACTAATTTATTCCTTTATTTCTCCTTTTAGCCTTTAGGAATAAATAAAGGCTAAAATAGTATGTAGGTGGCCATCAAGAAGGGGACATTACATATTAAAACTATGTAGTAATGCATCATGCAATGTGCACTGTAATAAACGATCTCAAAATTAATGTGGAATATCCATATTTCAATATGTGTAATAAACTATCTCAAAATTAATAAGGAAATTTGATAGTTTATTATTCATGTTGTACACACTTGTTTACTCTCACTCTCTATGTAAAAGCATAAGATATTTTGTCATTTTTTTTAAGTAAAAAAAATCTGTTTTCTTGATTTCCTGATCCCTATTTTTTCCTAATAATATCCCGAGAAATTGAAAATTTATTTATTTTTTGGTTTTCCAAGATATTCCCAAGAAAGATATTTGCTTCTATGATCAAAACATCAAACAAGCATGATATCATGTCTTGTCTGAACAATTTGAGGGAGGGTTTGGCAATCTTTAGACACTACAACTGGAGCTTCCTCAATTGAATTGAAGGTATTGATAGGATTTTAATCGTTGAGAGGATTAGGAGGGACAACAGAATAGTTAGTGAGCAATTGCAGCCAAGTCACAACTCTAAAATACAACCCAACTCTAGTAGCATTCCTACTTGAATTTATACATCAATAGAACAAGCATCTGAGCAGGGAAGGTTAAGGGTGTGTTGGGCTTGAGCTCTCAAAAGCTTCCTGGACTTTGGCCTTAACGGTGGGAAATGGCTTTACGATCTGCTGGTAACAATAGTTAAGGATGGAACTCCTTTTTGACTTGTTACTTTTTGGTTGCTACCCATCTATCTATTTTAGCTTTTGTATATGACATCTTTGTTGCTTTTAAATTGTATTCTATGCATAGATTACATAATCGTAGGTTAATCTGCGAGTGGAAGATTACTTGCCATTTTTTTTTGAGAACGAGTAAAAGCTACCTATACTTGCCATTTGCTACACTAAAAAAAATCGCCAACTTTTGTAGAGTATTCGCGAGCAGAAAATGGCGATTAGTCGTCGTTTGGTCGCGAATAAATGTGGCGCATTTTTTTTGTGTTTTTGCGCGGATTTTCATGTCATTTTCATGCATTTTTTGAGCGAAAATGTCTACTTAACCCCTCGACTTTCCATCTTTTTGCACACCCGCATTTTTCCCATCTCTTTTTGGCACGATCAAGCATTCGATTTCAATGCGAACTTGGAGTTTTGGCATCGCGATTTGCAGCATCAGCTACGGTTAGGGTTTTTATTTCTTTCTAGTTTCATCTCTGGTTTTCATGGCTTCTTTATTACAAATCATAGCTGCTTTCAAAAATTCTATATGTTGCGTCAAAACTTGCTGTCTATGGCTTCCACCTTCCTGCGCTCTATGAGTTGTGTCATTCACAGTTAGTCATTATATTTAAAATTTTAATAGAATCATAATGTATGAAAGCTATAACTATAGAGTTATAAACTATAATATGTTTTTATAATTTTATTTATATATATTATTAATAATAAATATTTTACTGTCTATAATTTTTTTTTATTCATAATATATTAAATTTTACATTTTAGTATATTATAATATATATTAAAATTTAAAATTTAGTATATTATGAATCAAAAAATATATATTATAGATAGTAAACTACTAAACTGTAATATATTTATTATTAATAATGTATATAAATAAATAATAAAATCTCATTTTATTATTTATTCATATACATTATTAGTAATAAATTTATAATAGTTTACAGTTTTACTTTTACTATCTATGATTCTATAATATATATTTTTTGATTGATATATAATATAATATATTAAATTTTAATTTATATATATATATATTATATAATTTAAAATATAATATATTATATTATTATGAATTAAAAAAAAAAATATTATAGAATATTAGATAGTAATATATTTATTATTAATAATGCATATAAATTGGCTTGCTAAGATAGGATTTTATTATTTATTTTTAACTTTACAATGTACATACTCTGGAAAAAATAATGATTTTATATGAATTTCGTTTATAATGAAGCCATGAAAATCATATATGAAATGGAAAACTATAGCTAGGCTGTGAATGTGATGATTCAAACTCAAAGTAACAATGAAAGTTTATAACTTAATAGACTTCTAGTTTTGCTTATTAAACCCTCCTTTTAGCACTACTTTGTTTGAAACTTTTATGATTCAGTACTACTTTGTTTCAAATTTTGTTACAAAATTTCTATGCTTGGCCATTAATGATGAAAGTTTGAAATAAAGGAGTGCTGAAAAGAGGGTGTAATTAGCAGAAACAAAGCTCATATCATCATACCTGTCATAGATAATTTAATCTTTCATTAATGAGTAAACATGTTCAAATTATTAAATACAGTATAATTTTGAGCAATTGCTATGTAATGATAATCTGTTGCTCCCACCTGCAAATTTGCAACAATCAATAGGGTTAGGAGTTAGGACTACAATGCCAATTTGTATACAAGTAAATTAAATCAATGTGCATCCAGCAAAAAATACAAATATAAGAATGCAAAAACTGAAATTAGATAATGATGGAATAAAGTTAAACAATTAGTTGATTGTTCCTTTGTAGTGGATTTGTTACAACTTACAACTTCTAACATATTTATTGTTCAACTTCTAGTATTGGAGGTTAATATTTAATCACAATGGCATCTGCCTCTGCATTTGCTTCAGACTCAGTTGGCACAAGTGCCATTGAAAGGAGATCCCCTGGTAGCCGTGATCCTACTTGGAAACATGGTTATTATAGGCTAGTACTAGACAGTGTTATTTGTACTCATTGCAAGAAGAGGGGTAGTGGAGGCATCAATCACCTGAAATACCATCTTGCTGGTATTCCTTGTCGTGATTGAAAGGCATGTGAAGAGGCCACTTTAGAGGTGAAACGAGAGATGATAGCTGTTCTTTCAGCACTTGAAGAAAAAAAATGCAGAGGGAAAAAGCAAAAGCAGCCATTGCTCCTAATTTGGTTGAAGATTCTGAGGTGCATATGCAAACTCAAACCATTGTAGGCTCCAGTCGCGGTCCACGTTTATGTGCTGGTGGCAGTACCCCATCCACTTCATCCCCTTAGAGCAAATTCCATTTTTTTGTGCCCAAAAATATTCAAGGATCACAACCTTCATTGGAAGCAATTGGGTGGAATAAGGAGGTGCACAAAGAGGCAGACAAGGCTTGTGCAAGTTTTTGGTTTTATAACAATCTTCCCTTCAATGTGGCAAGGAGTCCATATTGGGAGTGTTTGGTGATAGCATTGACAATTGTAGGCAAAGGGTACAAGGCCCCTACTCCAAGAGATCTATGTGGCAAGTTACCTGAAGATGCTATTGTAGATGCAAAAGGAATTGTGGAAGAAGAAAAGAAGAAATAGCAAAAGTTTGGATGCTCAATTCTTTTAGATGGTTGGACAGATGGAAGAAACCGCACACTTATCAATTTTATAGTGTCTTCCAATGGTGTGATGGTTTTTCTAAAGTGAATTGATGCCTCCAACATAATAAAGAATGCATAAAATTTGAGCTTGATGTTAGAGCAGGTTGTTTTAGGGGTGGGTATAAAAAATGTTATCCAAGTTGTTGTTGACAATGCAACGACATATGTGGCAATTGGTAGATTGCTTCAAGCGAGGCATCCAACAGTTTTGTGTGATTGGGTGAAACCAATTGTAGAATAAACAAGAGACATAACAATATATATATATATATATATATATATATATATATATTTTGTTATATAATCACCCATGGGTTCTTCAATTGATGAGAGATCACACCAAGGGGAAAGAGCTTGTGCGATCGGGTGCTGCAAGGTTTGCAACTAATTTTCTAACGTTGCAAAGTATCACTGGTTTATTGACTTCCTTGAAGCAGATGTTTGTGATTCAAACATGGGTAGACTCAACTTACTCAAAGAAGGCTGATGGAGAAAAGATTCAATCTATAATCTTTGATAGTCAATTTGCAACTAGAGCATTAGAGATTGTCAAGGTAACTTCAACTCTAATGCATTTTCAGGTTGAATCCTTTATTCTTAATTTAAAATTCTATAAGTATTTTTTTTCATTGTAAGGTGTAATTTAAATTTGGTTCTACTTTGTACTTTATAGGTGACTAAGCCATTGGTGAGGGTCTTGCGCTTGGTGGACAGCGAGAAAAATGTGATGGGATATCTTTATGAGGCAATGGATAGGGTGAAAGAGGCCATCCAACACTATTACATGGGGATGCAAATAGATTTACCCCTATTTGGGAGATCATTGATTGAAGGTGGAACAATCAACTCTACCAACCCATTCATGCAGCGGGATACTTTCTCAAGCCCTAGTTCTACTTCTCTGATGGCTTCATGGATGCTAATGGGGAGGTTATGGAGGGCCTATTCACATGTATTGAAAGGATGACACCTGTATCTGAAGTGAAAGACCTCATCCTTATAGAGTTGCAACAATATAAGGAAGCTAGGGGGCCTTTGTTTTCTTCCAAATTATGTGAACGAGGAATAGAGATCCAAACACCAAGTAAGAAAAGGTGAAGCCTTATATCTTGCAAGTTATGAATTACAATTATTATTACTTATTACTATTGTTTTATTAATATTTACAAAAATTTGAATATCTTATTTGCAAGTTCTTGGTGGGAAGATTGGGGTGGAAAAACCCATAATTTGCAAAAGCTAGCCCTTCAAATTTTGTCTCAACCTTGTAGTTCTTCTAGTTGTGAACGAAACTGGAGTTTGTTTGATGCCATTCACACAAAGAAGCGTAATAAGTTGACTTGACAATGCCTCAATGACCTTGTTTTTGTGCAATATAACCTTTAGCTTAGCACAAGAAAGGTGCAAAACCAGTCAGACGAGCTCATTGATTTGGATGACATTGATCCATACAGTGATTGGACCGTGTAGGATGATGAGGCCTCCTTGTTTACAGAGGATGAGATTGTTGATTTCGAGAGGCAAGCTATGGAGGGTTTTCTTGCAGCAGAAGCAGGGGAGATTGGAGTGGATGACATTGATGTGGTGGAGGAAGAGCCACTGCCACAATCTTCTACGACAAGCAAGGAGCCAGAATTGAGTGCAAGTACCATACCCTCTATCGTCCAATTTTTCTTTAGGTTGGGGAAGAGGAAATTGTAATTGTCTAGATATGACATTTATGATGATGATTTTCAAATACAATCATCATAAATTCATTATAGTTATTAGTAGTTTTACTATGCGGCTTCGTATAATGATGCCATTTTGTAATCCATATGTATTGAACAATGAAATTTTATATAAAACACTCCCTCATGATTTTGAGACTCATTTGATGCATTTTGTAATTGAATTTTGCAAAAAAAATGTGTTTTTATAAGAAATTTTGCTACTCTTTAATTTGCTGAGTATTTGCCGAGAATTTCCCAAGTCAAAATTTTTGTGCTTGCCGAGTACTCTCCGATTCCGAGTATGTAAACTATGATTCTATGTGCTTTTTGTTTTGAAAATTTTATTAGGTTTTGTACCAGCTCAAAGATTTAATCTTTTAATTGTTTCACCCTCTTCAAGGGCCTCTATAAGGTCCTCCTAGAAGCTGATGCTTGCAAAGGGTTTTCGGAACATGGCCTTTTTTTCATAAAATATACAAATCTTTTTTCATATCAATAGGAAAGCATGATATCGGATGTCTACTGTTAACAAGAAAACTGGGGAAACACAGACCAGAGTTTTGAGCCCCAAGTACTTTCTGAGTGTTGTACTTTATACCCCAAACTCAGTGATATAAGGAAACACTAGTTGATTCGGACAAAGGATTAACTAATTAAATATATATTCACAGAATGAAGATAACATTGAAGCAAAGAAAAATAGGTAGGGTTTCCCAAAATGGAAAAGTAGATCAAAAGAAGGAAAATGCGTTCTACTTCTCTAATTTCATTAGGAAATGAGATCCACACAAAGAATTGACTTACAACCTTTAGATGAGTCAACTCAACGTGTGAATCTGCAGATTTCCTTATGACTGAAGGACGGGGGTCAGGTTCACCAGGCACTTTTGGAATGTGTATGTTGTGCTCTATGACATATATGAAGTGGAGAAATCCATCCAAGAAGTTAATATGTAATGTAGTACAGCTAAGCTGCAGTACCATTTGAAAACATACTGTATTGAGGATCCTAGCCTAGGCTTCATACTATGAATAATAATAAATTATATCTGTTTTGTGTTAAGAGAGGAATTGAAACTGGTCATTTTTTGCCGTTCGATATAAATTCTTTTTGTGAAGAAGTGATGAACTTTGTGAGAGAATTAAATTTAAGGGCAAGTCATAATGACATTGTGTGCTTGGATCATCGTGCTTGAGGAAAATGTTTATCATAGGAGATGGGATGTAGGTATCTATATTCAATATGTCTTTCCAAGCAATGTGTCTCTGAAATTACTCTCAAATTTATATTTAATATAAATAATTTTAAAATACACAGGCACAAAGAATGGTAGTTGTCATGCTTCTATTCTTTCAAATTCATGCATTGGTATAAAATACTCTTAATTTCCCATCCATACAGACTATTTTTTTTGAGATTGATATGTGCAGTTGTATAACTATTTTTGGTAGTTGTGGTCTGATTATTGAGTTGTTAGAGTCAGTAGTCCAATTAGATAGTCCAGATTTGAGGATCAGATACTTGCTGATTACCATGCACTTGGCTTTCTTCTCTAATTTTTAGATTTTGTTTTGTTCATATTGGTAATGTTTTATTTATCTATGTTCAGGCCTTCTTTTCATTTATGATTTGCTAAATATTATCTGATTTATATTGCCAGGACTCTTTCCTGTCAAATCGTTTCTAGGCCATAAGAATACTGTTTTTACGATTGCTTATGGTAAGTGACATTTCATTACATTTCATTACATTTCATTACATTGGAAAACCAAATTTTGTTTTATGTTGTCTTAGAGCATGCTAACAATGCTATCTCTTGTATGATGTTGGGTCTAGTTTTTAGTGTAGTGTTTCCTTGGTTTTTAAAGATATATTAGGTTGGAGCTTTTTTGGGTCTAAATTGTTTGTTTCGGTTTTTACTGATTTTATCTGTGTTGTCTACTAGATGAACAACGTAATGAGCTTGTTAGTGGTGGAAAGGACGGTTTAATTATTACTTGGACTGAAAATGGTGAGGTATGTTAGTTTTAACTTTTGTTTTTAACGGACACAATGATACCTAATTTTTTTATTGAAATAGAAAGAAAGATGTGAAAATTACATATTTAATGATATAAAGAAGTTAGTGATGTGACAGTGCACATTTAAGTGTTCATTTGGAGAAAGAACTAGTATTCAAATTTTGAAAATGGCATTTTGAGGATAGTGTAACTGTATGTGCACATTACTGAGCTTTCCAATTATCCAGTCCACTCTATGAAATCAAGTAATAGTTTGATAATTAGTACCAGGTGCTCCTTGCTGTTCACCCTTATTTCTTCTTAGGCTTCCCTCTATTCTCTTCTCTTTTTCTTTTACTAGTCATTTTTTGCACTTCTGAGTGACTGATCTTGGTCTTTCCTCATATAATAAAGCTGGTGATGTCACTTCATTGACTCCCATATATAATTTATTTGTTTCATGTTTTTGTTCTGTTCAAACTCTAGGTAAATTATGATCTCCATACGTTTGAAGGAAAGATTGATGCAAATGCCATTGATGAGTGGCTTTCCAAATTGAAAAAATGTTTCTCTATAAATAACTTCTCAAGTCTAGAGAAAATCACATTCCTCTTCCCAAATTTGAACTCCATTCTCAATAGTGGTGGGAGGTTAGCTTGCTAACCAAGTAGGATTTAGGAGAGTTCAACTTCAATGATTACAAGGTGAATCCCACATGGGGTGATTTTGTGGGATTTACCTTGTAATTTTGTTGTTGCTTTTAATGTGTTTGATGTGCGAAATGCCTTAAATCCTAGGGGAAACTCTTGGACATCAAGACGTCTAGTGGAAGTAAGAATGTCTAGAAAAGGAAAAAATAATGGGGATAACATATCATATTGGCAAAGGATTAGAAATGAAATAAAACTTAATGAAAGATGTTTCAGACCTGGTAACAATGATTATCAGACCATATAACAGTCATACATGGGCAGCAAATTGCATACAAATCCTTATGGAAGTCACCAAATGCATAAACTATCAAATCCCAACACTCCCATTCACATTGGCCAATCATTACATGAGAAAAGGCACCATGAACTCATTGTTGCAGACCCTGAAAGTTGCTGTCCTTTGAAAGAAGTCTGAAAATGCAAAACCCTGAAATGGTTCATCTCCCTAGGAGGGGCGACTTCAAATCTCCACCAGAAAAATTCGAATGATCACTCCAAATGTGGCGCCCAGCTGTGAGGATTTCTTTGGAACAATACACAAAACCAAGTTTCAATCACCAACAGAGGTACAAGCAAATTAGCCCTTCCAACCACTGTGCAAAGATTAATTTTCAAAATTCTGAGAACGCATATCAGACCTCTGAAAATGAGTTCCAACACTTCCAAAACACTCCAAAATGAAGCTAAACATCTAACACACCAAACCCTCCAATCCCAGATCAAAATATGGAAAATCTTCATTCTAAAACCTCCAAAATGATAAAAATCAGAAACTCTGTGAATGCAAATGTGATCCCTGAAGTAGAATCACTCCTTTCAGATAGGGTGGATTTGTTACCATCGAAACCAACAATTAAAGATGAGGATTTTTGTCCCCAACTAGCAGAAAATGGAAATCTGGAAGCAATCCAGCAATAGCCTGTTATGTTGCCAAAATAGAGATAATGAAATGAGAGCCCAAGAGGTGAATATATAGAAGAGGGGAGGAAATTAGGGCAACACAAATTTGAATTCACTTTTCCCTCCAAGAATGCTATGCCCCCCTTGATGAGCCTTTTAATTTATTTTAAAAATTTTCTTATGCCTTCCGCAAGTTTGGCATTTTTGGAGGTTACAAATTTGCTTTTAAAATCAACTTAATTCACCTTTATCCTAGGCATGCAACAAGGGGTCCTTTTTATGAACACATGAACCTCACTTAAGTTATAAAGTAACTTTATAACATAACTTGAGTGGCGGAAATATAAATATAAATCTGATTACCCTTAGAACTCACCAACGCCCAAACATAAAATATTACATTGTTGGAGAAACAAAGGCTGGGACTAGCTGCTAAAAATAACACTTACTAAAAATAGCAACTGCTGAAAATAGTAAGTGTGCACAAACACCAAATAGACACAATCTGAGATGCATTGAAATTGACTATAAATAGTAAGTGCTAAGATGGCCATTGCTATAAATAGTAACCCCTACCAAAAAGTGCTGAAAACCACCACAAAGCCCAACACAGGCTCTAAGTCCCCTAACCAACTCCACTTAGCCTACGGGAACCTTGGAATAGGCTAATGAGACTCCTAAATTGATCAGGTGCATGAATTATAGTCCTCCCTTTCCAAGATTGCTTGTCTTCAAGCAATCGCAACTCTGGATGCTGTAATATATGCTCAATCTCCCAAGTAGCATCCTCCACTAACCAGTTCTTGCACTTCACAAGATACTCCTTGATCACCCTCTTCCGTAGAGTACGCTCCTTGACCTCAATCATAACCTCTGGAACCAATATCAATTTGCCTTCCTCATCCAAAGGAGGCAACTCTGTAGAAGGAACCACATTTTGGCCAAGTGCCTTTTTAAGGCGAGAAACGTAGAAGACATTGTGCACCTTGCTACTCTCAGGTAGCTCAAGTATAAGCCACCTCTTCGATCCTCTTGGTGACTCTGAATAGCCCATAAAAGAGGGGCTTAAGTTTCTCTGACCCACTCTTCTTGAGCGTGGATTGCTTGTAAGGTTGCAATCTCAAATAAACCATGTCTCCTACCTCAAAAGCCCACTCAATGCGATGTTGATCAGCATACAAGTTTTGTTGATTCTGAGCATTTTGTATATTATGTTTCAGAGATCTCATGATATCCTGACTCTCCTAAAGAAGATCTCTAGCTCTGGGAACCCGACAATATGCAAAAAGAAAATCAACAAAGCTGGGAGCTTTATAACCATACAATGCCATGAATTGAGACATCCCGATGGACATATGGAAGGTAGAGTTGAAGCAGAACTCTTCCAAATGCAACCACTTAACCCATGCCTTCTGCTGCCTTGAAACATAGTTGTGTAGGTATCTTCCACCCTTTTATTAACCACCTTTGTTTGCTCATTAGTCTGGGGATGATAATTGGTGCTAGGAGTGAACTCGATGCCACACAATCTGAATAACTCCTGCCAAAACAAGCTCGTGAACTTGCTTTCCTTATCATTGATGATGGTCTTAGGTGTTCCATGAAGCCTAAACACTTCTTTGAAGAACAAATCTGCTACTTGTACTGTAGTATACCCTCCTGATATGAAAAATAAGTGAGAAAACTTGGTCAATCTATCCACCACCACATAGATACAATCCTTTCCTTGCACCTTGGGAAGTCCTATAATGAAATCCATTGATATGCTTTCCCACTTCTGAGTAGGAATGGGTAGAGGCTGCCAGAAACCAGTAGGGTAAGTATGTTCATTTTTGTTTTGTTAGCATACCTGGCACTCACGAACATACTTAAGAATGCCATCTTTCAACCCCTTCCATTAGATTCTCTCGCGGATATGGCTGTCTGTCTTGTAATATCTAGGATGACCGGCCATGGGAATGTCATGAAAATCCTTAAAAATCTCCACTTTCATCTTAGATTTAGGGATTAACCAAATTCTTTCCTTGTTAAATATAATAAGACGATCCCTTACCCGGTACTTATCATCCTAGAATGAACGATCAAGAATGCTGGTTGCAAGTGCATTCTTGGCATAATCAGCTTGTATCTTATCCTTCCAATCTACTGATATAACTGAAATTGAACATAAATGTGGCTTTCTAGACAAGGCATCAGCCACTACATTCCTCCTCCCTTTGACATATGTCAAAGTCATAGTCTTTGAGTCTGCTTACCCATTTCTGCTGCCTCTAATTGAGATCCCTCTTATTTAGGAAGTATTTAAAACTGTTGTGGTCAGTCTTAACCACAAATCTCCCTCCAACAAGGTATTGTCTGAATTTAGCTAAGGCATGCATGATCGCCAACATCTCCTTGTCATAGATGGAGTATGCTCTCTCACCTCCTCTCAACTTCCTACTGTCAAAGGCTATTGGGTGTTTGTTTTGCATAAGAACAACACCTATGCCTTGACCCGATGCATCACATTCAAGCTCGAAAGGCTTGGAGAAGTTTGGAATTGCTAACATTGGGCATGTGCTCATCAACTACTTAAAATGATTGAAGGATTGCTGCACTGTTTTAGACCAAACAATTTCTCCCTTTTTGGTCAAATCTGTGAGTGGGGTAGCTAACAGAGAGAATCTTTTGACAAACCTCCTGTAGAACCCACAAAGCCCAAAGAATCCCTTCAACTGTGTAAGATTTGTAGGTGGAGGCCAATCAAGAATAGCCTTGATCTTTTTCAGGATCAACGCTAACTCCCTTAGAGCTAATTATGTGTCCAAGATATAACAACTCTGACATGCCAAAATCACACTTGGACTCGTTAGCAAACAATGATTCTCTCTCTAAGATGCTTAAGACCTCATCCAAATGCCTCAAATGTTCCTCAAATGTTCCTCCCATGATCTATTGTAAATAAGTATATCATTAAAAAATATTAACACAAACTTAAACAACTGCTTGCTAAATATCTTGTTCATGCATGTCTGGAATGTAACAGGAGCGCTAGTCAATCTGTAAGGCATCATAAGGAACTCAAAGTGTCCATAATGGCATCTATATGCTGTCTTCTCAATATCCTCCTCTCTAACTCTGATCTGATGGTACCTAGATCTCAAGTCTTTTAGAAAAAATGACTGCTCCATGTAGCTCATCAATGAGTTCATCTATCTGTGGAATGGGATATCTGTTCTTGATGGTCTTCTTGTTTAGTGCCCTGTAATCTATGCACATGCACATAGTCCCATCCTTCTTCACTAACACCACGGAAGAAGCAAATGGACTCTTACTTTGTCTAATGTGTCCCATGTCTAGAAGTTCCTTAATTGCTTTCTCAATTCATCCTTATGCCTCTTCGGATGCTCGTATGGTGTAGTGATGATAGGCTTAGCCCCTTCCTCCAACTCAATCACATGCTCAATGCCTCTATCAAGAGGCCTGCCTAGAGGTATGCTACCAAAGACCTTGCTTTGCTTGGATAGCAAAACTTAAATGTGTTGAGGATAAGAGCGCTTCTCCTCTTCTGTAATTGTGGGCATAATTACACACTCTACCTGATCATGCGTGAATAGCCTCTCCATGCGTTTGAAAGAAACTACCCAAGGCTCTCCATTGGCTATCTGAAATATGCCTACCAATTTTTTCTTTGAATTCTCACAACACAAACCAACACTATGCCAAATGTTTAGTGTTGGCTTTCCAAAATGATAAGCAACTTAAATACACTCAACACCAAGAATGTTCACCAAAATCCTTCAGAAGGCAAGGTGATAGCATATGGCGGAGTAAATTGAACAATAACTTGAAAGAAAAGTTACAACTAAATGAAACTAGGCAGTGAACCAGACATAAAAGATTCCCCAGTTCCACTTATCTAGTGGGGGGAAAGATTACAAAATAAACAATTCATCCGTTGCTGTAGGCATCCACTCATCGGTGAGAATTCTCCACTTTCCAGTGGGTAATAAATGAAAGATTAGAATGTTCTTTTTCCACACTGGCGGTAAACCATCCAGGAGTTACAAATATGAGAGATTAACATATAAATTTTGCAGCAAACTAAAGGACTGAAACAGTACTACTATTTACA
>VDFB02253770.1:0-141076 GCA_007258455.2 Sequoia sempervirens
TGCTCTTTGAAACAAAAGCATAAGACTCAGGCTAAAATCTTAAAGATTGACAGGTCTCTATTTTGCCATAGTTATTTGGAGCAATATCCCATCTTCATCCCTTACAATGTTGGAACCTTATGACAAAATTTGATCCCCGATAGACTCTTTAAAACAATTCAACTTCGCTAATAAACCAAAAAAAACTATTGCATGTAAACGGTACCGTACAACATATTTATGTGAGTAGCATTCATCTTGACAAGTATACATAATACGACCATAAAGGTCACATCTACCTTTAAACATGACAGCATCATAACATGCGTGCCCAAAACATAATACAACGTGTCTGAAAGGTGATAGAGCTCAGTTAAACCCGCCAACACTGGAATCGCACTAATCAGCTCTCATGTTTGCAGGTATGTTTTTACTCATAATTAACATGGCCGCTCTTCCTCTCTTTCTCTTTCTCTTTTTGTTTCCACATTGGTTTTCAGTTTAATTGTTTGATTCAGAAGTGTGTCTTGTATAAACTTTGCATCCCGTCAAATCGATGATAGACTATAGAATTTCCCTGGGATTTTAGTTGTGGGCAGAGTTTTCCGGGTCAAGCATGTTTTGACAATTGTGTTACCTGGAACCCTAAACCCTTGAACCGTATATTTGAAGATATTATTCAAAATGTTGATAGTTAAGTAGGAAGTCTAATTGGGATGAAACGAAGAGATTCTAGTGATCCATTTTGTTTGTTTGGCGAGGATTTATATTTTAAGGAGATAATTTTTGTGTATGTGTGACAGTAGTATTCGTGGTGGAATAGGTGGATTGCAAATTCCTTTATATCAGTATGCTAGATGAAAATCCAGGATTACAAAATATAAACAATATATACGATAAACGGAATACCATATAAAGATGATCTCTTTCACTAAATTGTTGGTCTGTTTCCATGACTTGCTTTCCTTTGTCCAAAACCTGTGATGTTGCAAGTGCTGGTGCCTATACTGACACCTCTGTCTTGCTAACTTTGCTTTCTGGGTGTAACACTCCTCATTTGAGTGCGATTTACTTTTGTGGACGTTAGACTATTTTCCACTCTCCTTCCTTGTTTTTGTCTAAAGGCTCAGAATTCTTGAGATGCTTTTGTTGATAATTTTGGCGTTGGGTTTTCCTGTCAGGCTTCATGATTCAACCTTCTCTTTCTTTGGATGTGGTGTGTTGTCAGAAGATTTTTTTTTCTTTCCTCTATATTTGAATTTCTACTCAATTTTTATTCGAGTGTCCTGCTGACTGCAAATTCTATTTTTTATTGGATATAAAACCCCAGGCCACTACATTATCTGAGAATTTTTTGTCACTCATCATCACGAAGGTCAACCTTTGCTGACAAGGCATGAAATGTGTGGGTATAATCTTGCATCTTCTAGTCTCCACTCGGGCACAATTGATCTTTTTTGTACTGATCACCATAATTCGTTCACTATGTATTACTCTTGTGGATGGTATCTACAAATTTTGTTCTAGTTTTGGCCGGGACTTCATTATGGTTGAGTGGTAATGCACCCTCTTCTTCATCTCAAAGACAATATGATTCCCACCATTTATTTTGACATGGGAGGCAACTTTCAAGAGTGCAAATGTTATCTTTTTCTTATTAAAGAATTATTTACAGAGTCATACTATTCTAATTTTGTCTACATCATCTACATTAACTTTACCTTCAAAAAGAGGGATATTAATATTTACTTTTATCTTAAAAGTTAAATGGGGTCAGACCCCTGAATGGCTTGCATGACAATGAGGTATATGTCATGGGTATATTGTCAAATCGTTCCGTCATCTCCCTTTTCTGTTACTCAAGAGCTTTGTCAAGCAACAATTTGAAAGGATCTCTTCTTACCTCTCTTGCCATTTGAGAACATTTAAGCTGACAAGGAAGATAATTCGAAGGGTCATGAGTCTTGAGAGTATGCTTCTTGTAATCTCACCTTTTTTGGTGGGATATACAAATATGGAGTGAACTATTGTGATACCATTGATCTGGACATAGTTGAAAAACTCGGACTCGGTAGGTCCAAAATGCCCTAAAATTTTTAAAGACTTGGGACTTGGCAAAAACTCGGGGAAAAACTTTGGCAATTTTATTGAACATTTTAAAATACTTAATTTTTTAAAAATATTCTTAAAAAACACACATGTTACTAATACAGTCTTCATTTGAAATGTGTGGCCTGATTAGTGTTCTCTTTGTTGATGTTTTATGGCAGCATCAGTCTCATACTCCAGCCCAGATCGTGCACACAAAGAACAATTAAATAATAGCCTTCGTCTATTTAATTGTTGTGATCGTATCCTTTGGTTTCCTTTGGAGAATCACGTCCTTTGGCAAATATTAATTATATTTAATTCTGGCTCGATTATTAAGGAGACACGATTTATGTGGAGGCCGACTTATCATTTTTGATGCGTCTCTATGAAAGGATATCTCTCTATGCTGGCCGTCCTAATGGTGAAGAGTCACGTCCTTCTCTTGATATTGTATATATATTCGTTGGCATTCTCTTTGTCAAGCATTCAGTTCATTCGATATTCATTCCATATTCATATCAAGTTCAAGTTCTCCAAGTGCGAATTTGTCTCTAGAGCAGATCAATATTTGTGTAGAAGACTGAGATCTTTCTTAGCAGATTGTATCTATCAGTTTCAGTATTTTGCATCAGATTGTGATGCTTCTTGTTGGCCATCTTATCCTTCTATTGTAAAGGAGACATTCTTATTGTGATTCAATAATATAAGAGATATTATTGGCTGGGTTTTTCTCCCTCAAGAGGAGGGTTTTCCCAGGGTATCTGCTGTGTCTTGTGTTTGATTTTGAATTAATTTCTGTGCATTTAAATCTGATCATAAAATTTAACACTCTTTTCTAATCCATACTCACTAATCAGGCCACATGAATAAAGGCTGTCCCCATGCTGAGTGTTTATAATTATTCTCTTTTCTAAGCCACACTTAGCATGGGGACATCTTTTATTTGAATTTTGTGTGGTCTGTTTAGTGAGTATGGATTATAAAAGAGAATAATTACAAACACTTAGCGTGGGACAGATTCTATTTGTGTGGCCTGATTAGTGAGTATGGATTAGAAATTTATGATCTTTGTTGAAGTCATATGCTCTGCGGTCCTTTACAGTTTAAACTTTCACTACAATTTCCCTACATAATATGCTCGAAGGTTTTCTTAGACTGGATATTCCATGTATATTAGTGAGATGCTTCTTATCTAGGAAGCACTTTGAAGCACTTTTAATTCTTATTTACAAAGTCAAAGGTTATTAAAACGACCAGTTCATGTTCCAATAGTTGAAGCCGTGAGGGATTTGCAAAAAACCAAAACCTATTTGCGTTGCACAAAAAACTCATCACATCGCAGTAGAGGAGGAAATGGCGTTAAAAAAATAAATTTGGCCTTTTTTGCATTTTATATAGTTGGGCGCCAAATTTTTAAGCTAGTGGCTCGCCTGCTTTGTAGATTCACAAGTACTCGCTGTGTTTTTCTACTATGGATCTGGATTTGATTGGAAGCAGATGAATGGCACAATAAATTGCGGAAACTTAATATTCTATAAAATTTACAATTTAAAATTAAAAAAATAAATCGAATTTCTTAAATAATTATTGCACTATGAATAACATCTAGCAATCTCAACAAATAGATTTTTTTCTAGAAAACTGTTATATACCCATTTTGGGTGAAAATCCTCCTTATATGCAGCCAAGTGCAACAAAAAATTAAAATAATTGAAGTAGAAGATGAGTCTCACCTTGTAAATCCAAGGACTCATTTGAAGCTCAGGGATGCGGATAAATAATGCTGGAAATGGTAGATATGGAAAAATGATGTTAACAACATGCGCAAATTGGGTAAGAATTTTATTTTGTCATTTTCAGGCCTACTGGAGTGGGTGTTTGGGCCAAGCCATGAGGAACAAATATCTGCACCCTTTGATTATGTGGTACATGTTCTAATCTTTCTGATGCATCATGAATGTTGTTTTGAGCTAGTATCCCAAAGTTATGCCCTTGTCTAGGCAATCTATTAGCTTTGTTCAATAGTTTCGAAGAATTTTGTCCTGAACTACCAATTGGATGATTCGCTCCTACTTGAGAAGCATTATTCTTCATTTTGTCAAGTTCTTAGATCAAAAGTGGGAATTCATATATCTATTTTATTCCATGTGAACCATTTTCCATGATAGATATATTTTCCTATTTTAGCAACCCTATGGAGTGGTATTACTTGGGTTTTAGCACCCTTAATCTTTGTATCCGCTATTGAATCTCCTATCATTAAAGTAGTACAATTAGGATTAACAATATAATTTTTAGTTGTTTTGAGAAATATGATGCGTGCAAAAGTCATGGGAAATATTGCCGAAGAAACAAAATATTGAAAATGAGAGGCAATCTTAGGTAGCATGAAAGATTGAGTTCAAAGGCATTCCTTCCACCTAATTAGTAATGGTTTATGACCTATATCTCAAAATTTTGAATATCTTGTTTGGACTTGCTAGTCCTTTATTAATGCAAATACCTCTTGTCTCCAACTTGACGCTAAGTGGTACCATGTTTTGGTTGTGGTGTGGTGTTGCTTGTATCTGGTGCTTTTTTAAGAATATTGTGTACTTGTTGGATTCTTTTGATAAATATCCTTGCTTTGTTTGACTTTGAGCATGTGGATATTCTTCTAGAGGCTAGAGGTAGAGGAGCTATGTCATTCGGAGCTAGTGGCTAGAACTCGAGGCACACTTGAAAGAGGCTTTCTTGTCAAGCCGTGGGTGGATTGATCATAGTTGTGTTAGATGCATGACAAACTCTTATGCCATGTGTGTGGATGCTTTGAATGGTTAAGGAGGTAAAAATCATGTGGTTGAATACCCGTCTACTTGTTAATGGATGGGAGATAGTTGATTTGTTTAGTTTTGTATTCATCATGGAATAGAGAGTGGACCGAAGATATTCAAAAACTTCTTGTCTCAATTTGACACAATTGTGGCAACTTGAGGTAAAACTACATGGTTTAAAGAAGAGCTTGGTAGTGCCTTTCCTCAAGATGTCTTTCTTGCATGGAGGAAAAATTGCCATCTTAGTGAGCCTTTCAATTGTCAAGTAGACACAATTGTGATGATGCTTTATTATAGATAGTTCTTAGGGTTTTTAAGGTGTTGGTAGTGGGGTGTATAATTCTTGCATCTTGATTGCAATTTTGGTGATTGCATACATGGTGAATGACTTGATATACTTGCTGATGTCATATGACATCTTTGATCACTAGGAATACAGCTGTATTACTGCCATAGTCTACTTGACCTTAAAATGACCTACTACTTGACTATAATGTGCCTTCTAAGCCATCTTTTGTCGTTCATCTAATGGAGTATTGAGATTCTCTAGATGACACATAATTCCATCTTGCAAATGGAAGTCTGTAACTTGCTTATTTGGAGTTGAAATAGTTAGGGTCACTAACAAATTAAAGGGGCAAACTCAACGTTCAATATTCATAAGAATCAAGGGTTAATTGTAGTGTTCCAATTGGTGTTGGAAATATTGTCATTAATGTCAAAGGTGTATGGACAAGATTGTTAGAATTATTATCATTGATGTCAAAAGAAGACTTTTGTGATGAAAAGTTTGTTGATTAAAGACAAGGAATAATAAGAGTTTGATTTGATTTATTTATGTCCGACCTCCATTTACTTATGGCTGCTAGATTCAAAAGGTAGAAATTAAAATTATTTTTTATCAAAGGTGGCCGACATACTTTGAAAGGTGAATTTAAATATTTAAAATATTTAATAAATTTTGTGTCAAATCTTAGCCAACCTACTTTTGATAAAGTGCATGATTTGAATATAAATACAAGTTATTTTGGAGGTTAGAAAACAAGTTCTTCAATGCAAAATCATTCCTTTTAGGAGCAGGAATTAGGAGAAGAAGAGCAAATTCAAGAAGAAAAGGAGCAGATTTATAGCAGCTATTGTGCCTAATTTGGAGCAGACCTTTAAGGCAGATTTATAGCAGACATTGTGCCTAATTTGGAGTAGACCTTTAAGGTAGATTTATAACAGACATTGTGCCTGATTTGGAGCAGACCTTTAAAGGCAGATCTATAGCAGACATTGTGCCTGATTTGGAATAGACATTTATGGGAGATTTATAGCAGACATTGTGCCTGATTTGGAGTAAAATTTGGATCAGAAATTGAATCATTTTGGAGCAGAGATATAAGTTAGATACAGAGCAAAGATTAAGGAAGAATTGGAGCAGAAATAAGTGAAGTTTTGGAGCAAACTTTGGAGAGGTTGGTGCCTCTCATTAGAAGGGATTGGTTTCTCTTGCTGAGTTGGTGCTCAGTAGTGGGGATTGGAGTCTCTAGTGGGTTGGTGCCTACAAATTTTGTAAGAAGATTTACACAAGTAATATTTTGTTGTGGTTTTCTCTTGTAAGGGTTTTCACGTAAAATCATGTGTTTCTTATGTGTGTTCTTAATTGCTAGATCTTGTATATATGGTTTTGCTATGGATAATTAAGGTTTGAAGTAATATTGCTATGTTTTCTTAAGCTAAGAAGTAAATTTTTGATCTATACTGATCCACCCCCCTCTTAGAATAAGTGTGTTTCATCAATTGGTATCAGAGTGGGTTCCTTTGGAAAGAGCTTTATCACTCGAAGGTAGATCATGGAAGCACACATGACTAAAGGATATGGATTTTCCTCAAAGAGGTCACCACTATTTGATGGATCAAATGATTCTTTTTGGAGCATTAGGATAGAGACTTACTTGAATGCTCTAGGATATGATATTTGTTGATCCGTTAAAGTTGGTTATACTCCTACAACCCCAATATTGGACCAAGCCGAAAAGAAGGCAAGCGAGAACAATGCCAATGCCAAAAGTGCAATTTTGTGTGGATTATCCAAATCGGAGTTTGTGAAGGTTATGCATTGCAAATCGGCTAAGGATATGTGGGACAAGTTGAAAAATATATATGAAGGAGACGACAAAGTTAAGAAGGCCAAGCTTCAAACCCACATGAGACAATTTGAGAGTTTAAAGATGAAGGATGAGGAAGATATCATTGCCTATCTGCTTTGCATGTATGAAATCATCAAATACCATCCGTGGTCTTGGAGAGAAAGTTGAGGATGCAATAATTGTGGAAAAGGTTTTAAGATCTCTCCCCATAAGACTTGATGGAAAAGTTTCCGCCATTGATTAAAAAACACAAATAGTTGATTCTAGAAGCAATCTTTTGAATACTACATGGACTATGGAAAACTAATGCCAAGTAGTAATATAATTTCTTTCTTTCTTCTTTCTCTCTTATAGGGAAATCAAGTCCTAGAAGAATGCCATTAAAGAAAAGATGATGGTATTGTAGCAATGTAATACTTGGAACTTGTTGATCTAGTTGAGAGAAGGAAGCCCATTGGCTACAAATGGGTATACAAGAAAAATTTCAGCATGAATGGTATATTGGAAAGGTACAAAGCAAGACTAGTGGCAAAAGGTTATTTCCATACTAAGGGTATATAATTTGGTGAGATGTTTTGTCTTGTAGCTAAGTTAAACAATATAAGAATGTTATTTGTTTTTACGGCATGTGATTTTGAAATAGAGAATATGGATGTCAAGACCACATTCTTGCATGCAGATTTAGAGGAGGAAATGTTCATGGATCAGCCTAAAGAATTCAAGGTCAATGGAAAAGAAGATTTGGTTAGTAAACTAAAAATGTCTTTGTATGGTTTGAAGTAGTCAATGCATATTTGGTAATCAAAAGTTTGATGCACATGTGATGGAATTGGGTTTTGCAAGGAGCAAAAGTAATCAATGCGTGTACTATGAGTAGGTGGGTAATCACATATTAGGGAAACACGTTTCTATATGTTGATGATATGCTTATAGTTGGAAACAGTAAGGAAATAACTGGGGAACTCAAGACTTAGTTGTCTAAGAACTTTGCTATAGACTTAGGGGCTGGAAGATTCATATTTGGTATGGAAATTCACATAGACAAGGTAAAAATTGTGGTTGAACTAGAGGAAGTATATATAATTTTTTTTTGTAGAGGTTTGATATGAATGGCAATTAGCTTGTAATGCCCCCTTATGAGTAGGCCCTAAATTTAGTTTGGAATGGTGTCCTAAGTCTTGAGAGGCTTTGGAGGACATGTGCAATGTTTCATATGCTGGTGTGGTAGGAGGCTTGATGCAAGCTATGGTTTGTACAAGGCCAAATATTTCCCAAGTAGTGGGAGGTCTTAGTAGGCTCATGTGAAAGTTTGGTAGAGAACATTGGATTCATGTGAAAAGAGCTTTTATGCATTTGAAAGGAACTTTGGTTCTTTGTTTGTATTATCATAGTACTAATGATATTGGCAAGGAGTTCAATAAATAAGGCTTTGTTCATTTTGTTTGGGTTGGAGATTTGGATAGCCAAAGGTCAACAAGTGGCTATGTGTTCATTCTGTTTGAAGGAATAGTGTGCTAGATGAGTAACTGACCACAGACAATTGCCTTTTCCACTATTGAAGAAGAGTATATGGTTGTGACACATGTGTTGGAATTTCAATTCACCCCTCTGGTGTGCGGATTGGAAACAGACAGCTATGCACAATTAGATTGCTCTTCATATTAGGGGGGGAAGCTCCCTCTTTTGCTGATTATGCGTAAAAAGAAAAAGCAAACTAAATTCCTATCTTTTATCTTAGTTGAGAGCACAAGGTTTATAAAACTCTTTGCATTGCAGCTGAGGTTTTCTCTGGTTTCGTAACTTCAACTACAACTAGGCCTAAACTTATAACACTTCTATCTCCTCAAGTAAATTCAGAGCAAGAGGATTTAGAAGTAATGGGGAATGATTTTGGTAAACACAAAACTTAGAAAAACTTGTCTCCAAAACACATCTGAAGGCTCATTGCTCTTTCAAATGTATGCTGAAATAAAGTTTATGAAAGTAATGTTAAGTTTAAGAACCAGAAATAAGAGCTAATAGAAGACAGAAAATTCAACAACAAGAACAAATAAACACACAGAATTTACCCTAGGAAAACCCTCCTCCTGAGGGAGAAAAACCCAGCCAATAATATCTCTTATATTATTAGATCACAATGAGAAACTCCTTTACAATAGAGGCTGGTAATGAAAGCCTGTACACAGCAATGCAATCTGATTCATGTACAAAACTGAGTGACACACTCACAATAGTTATCACTGTCTTCTCTTTTCACCAAAAACTGTCTCTTCAAGAATTCAAACTACATATGTATTCACTGAATGCAGAATAAATGAATATGAAATTAAGACTCACTAAACATAGCAAGTCAGACTGCATGTCAGACTGTATGTCAGGCTAGCTTGACAGTTACAAGAGACGCACAAGCTGAAACATGAACTATTTTTAGAAGGAGTTTACAGAAGATTCCAAATCATGCATGACAGTTACAGATTGCATGCCCAGTTGAAGGTCGACCCAGCCAGAAAATAGCAAATGCATAAAATATGAAGTAAAGGAGACAACTGGAAGAACTGACTGACGCTGTCATAAACATTAACAAGTAAAACATCAAACGATAAACCTAATCTCAGATTCCCTCAAAGGCTCATTGCTCTTTTGAGGTGTAGGCTGAAATAAAGATTATAAACACATAACATTAAACAATAAACTTGCTTTCAAAATTCCCTCAAAGGCTCATTGCTCTTTTGAGGTGTAGATCGAAATAAAGATTATGAAAACAACAATATTACGAAAAGATCTTGGGACTTTGGATCAAAGCAAGTGTGGGCATATGATTTATTTCCTCAAAACTTTCCAACAACAAATACACGTTTGGGACAACACGTATGAAGAAGACAAACATACAACATAGGATCAACCAAAATACATTGAACAAAGTGAACAGATATTGACTAGCAAAGCTTGAAGGCACAAAGACTCAACAATTTTGTTATAGTAATAACGGTTAAAATACAATGAGCAAGGTTGCTCTTATTTATAGACAAATACAAGAGTAGGAAACCCTAAAATATCCTTGTGTTAACAAATAGTTCTTGCCAATCTGCAAGATTTATTCCTATGTCTAAACAAAGGTAACTAATAGTTAATTGGAAAGACTACCTCAGTTAATTGATTATAAAACTAAAACTAACTCCAACTGTACAACAAGTGCCTCCAAAGATAGACATGCATGAAAGGTGGACAGTTAGTTAACTTGGAAAAGGTGTCAAGTTTAACTGTTGTTTTAAATCCTATCTTTGGAGGTGGTTGCATGTGCCTCAACTGTCAGTTTACTGCTTGTTAGCAATTTGAGCAATCCTGGAAATATCTGCACACTTCAATTGGCAGTTCATTGATTGGTAACTTTGGCAGCTCTATAACTGGAGTGATGACCTTTGTTTCTTCTGCAGCTTTATGCTTCTAATGTTTTTCTTGATTTTTCTCAATGGAAGAGTATTGCATGATGAAACCATGAAGTTTGACTGTGAACATGGATATGTTCGGACAATTTTCTGCAAAAAAGCTAAAAATAGCTTCGCTGAGAGGCAGTTTTTATGAAAAATTCTAAGACGTGGGTCTTGTTAAGAATATCTTTTTGAATGAACCCAGAACGTCAGATTTTTGAAAAAATGACTTTTTCATGAACATGCAAGAACCCCTCATAGGCAGAGGTAGCGAGGCAATTTTTTTTGGAGAAATTATGACACATGGGTTTTGTAGGCGCTTGTGTGCTGAGTAGACCTAGAATGTCAGTTTCTGAAAAAGATGATATTTTTAGAAAGCCTTAAAATTGAAGGTAGTGGGGCTGTACGAACCCCTATTCTCCTCAACTCTGCATGTTCTGATATTTTTCCTAAATATGTTCTTGGAGTGGTTTTTTTGTTTGAAGTTTTGCAAAGTGTAGTGTTTGAAGAGGGTTTGCAAAATATAATTTTTTTGCCAAGAGTATAATATAGATAGCTTGCACAAAGATAAATATAAATAATTCTAAAATTTAAGCAAAGTGCTTCAAATCTGATATATCATTAATTTCATTGACAATACAATGTATATGTAAATCAGACTTTACATTTCTTGTGAATACAAACATATACTCATACCTGGTGTGCAAACTAGCAAGAAGCTGGTCTGAAAGTGCATTAGCAGCAGTACTGGAAAGTCTGATATAACTTACAGCAGCACACCCTCATTAGATTAGACGCCCAGCCATGTTGTAGAAGCAAATCAAATGCCAATGTTTTGCTGCAAGGAAAACATGTCTAGCACCAAGGAGATGAAACAGCCTTCCAAAAGCAATATATTCTGCCCAGAAATCACCAATATAGCAGTAGCTATGGCTATCAATGAGTATCTTCAGACCTACTATAGAAATCCTTTAAATCTGCTTGAAAGACCTTCAATATACTTGCAATTTCTTCTCAAATAAGCCCAGATTTCAATAAAGTAGTAGCAACATATGAACTACTAAAGTGCAGCAATAAACCCCTTGAATATCTTTCACAAATCTGCCCAAACACTGTAGAATTTACTGTTCACGTGTTACTGTAGTAGCAATAAAAAACTTGAAATCTGATTGATAATGGCTGCCAATGACGAATACCTTAGGTCTGCAATAGATATACCTTCAAACTGCTTCAAACCCTAGATGAAATTCCTCCACTTTGAGCACAAATAGAACTTTTGGATGAAGTCCTCCATAAGCAATGATTCGGTTGATCTCTCACAACCTCAAAATTGCATAAACACTGACTCCAATGCTAGAAATGACTAAAACCCTTGTGTATTTCTACACACAGCTCTCATATCAAAAAGCACAAGTTAAAATGTCTTCAAGAATGAGGTTGATTTGCTTTTGATGCTCTATTTATACTTCCTTCACTTGGCACGATTTTTTAATGCATCATTAAATGCTTTTTAAATAACTTTAAATTTGCTTTTGTTGTTGACTTTATGTTATACCCTCATAATGGCGTACTTTTCCACAAGTCATTAATTACACAACATTATTAAAATGGCCCCACATTATAAAGTTAAGTTATAACTTTATAATATCACCTTTTTATATTTAAATATCGTTTAAGCCATATAAACATTAATATCTCATTGAATAATCATTAATTTTCCACGCCATCTGAAACTGGAGTCAACACTACCAATCAGCAAGTGTCCAAGTGCCCTACTATATATAGTAATTCAGAGCTCAACTACCAAGGTGATTTACTATAAATAGTAAGTGCGTCAATTTGAGTCCAAAAACCACTGACAAGGACAAATCCTAAACCTAGCAAAGTATTGGGGAGAAGTAATGTCACCTACTGACGAAGGTCACTACCTCAGAGGACCCTCTATCCATATCTGATAGCCTATAAGGGTCAAAATAATAGGCTAATCCAAAAATAACTGATGCTCACAAAAATGGGGACATTACAGGGGCAACTTTTTTGGAAAAATATGGCACGTGGGTTTTGTGGCCAATTTCATGTTGAACAAACCTAGTTGGTCAGATTTGTGAAAAGATTGATTTTGCTCGAACATGCAAGAAAACCTAAGACAGAAGTAGAAGAAATTGTGGGAAGAATTTTCAATCTTGGAGAAGATTGAAAAAGAAGAGAACCTAGAATGCTAGAAGCTGAAGTTTATGAATTGTTGTTGCTGAAAAATGATGCCTGGAGATATGAAGTCTAGAATGATGTCCTTTTGTGCAACCTGTTCTTGAAAATATGAAGAATGTTGAAAACCCCTGTCATTTGATCCTTCAAATGTTGTAGAGAATAAAATTATGTGTTTGGCATTTGGAGTCAACTTGCAGAAATAATGAGAAAGGATGCCCAAATGCTTGATAAATATCATTTGGAGGTGGAAGCATCAGTTAGGGCATCCAAACCCGGATTGAAGAGCTATCTGGTGTGATTGGCAGTTAATTGGAAGCATTCCCCAAATTTTGGGACGTCTTTGAGGGAGAGAAAGTCTTCAAAATTTGTAATTGGGAGTGGACTTTGGACGCCACCTTGCCAGTGTTAGGATATTTTTGAAGATTTTCAGAATTTCTTTGATAAACTGCCTCTGTTTGACCCTTGATTCCGGATGCCAGATTGATCCTGAGGTTTGGCTGACAGGTTCATTGCAGAGCATGATCAAATTTGAGATGTTCTTTGAAGTTGCAAACCCTGAAAACTAATTTTGGTGGTTTGAATTCTTGGGCGCCTTCTTGAGATAAGGTGCTTTTGTTTGACAGTGTTAACCAATTTATAAATGATTTTCAATTTCTTCAATTTGACCTCCTGTGCTTCGATTTTCTGTTGCCGGTGATTGCTGAATCTTGTGATCAGGCTGAGATGTTCAATGAAAAGCTTGAAGAATTCCAAAAAGGATGACTAGTTGTGCAAACTCAAAAGACTGTTTCAGAGGGCTCAAATTCCTAGGCGCCCTTGGCTAGTAGGGGCACTTTTGTGCTTTTGAGACATAATTTTCATTTTTTTTTCTTGATGAAAACACCTGATTTCGACTTCCATTTCTAGATGTTTGACTGCTCCAATGAACTTGCTAACGAACTCATTGTGAAGCACGACAAAATCTGAGCTATTGGAGGTCATGAAGCCTGAAAATTGAAACTAAGGCTTGAAAATTTTGGGCGCCCTTGGCTTGTAGGGGGTGCATTTTTGCTCTATACTTAGTCAATTTTTCATGGTTTTCAACTTTCTTGACTTACAACATTTCCCGCTTGATTTTCGTTTGTGAGTGTTTGATAGGTCCTGTGGATTGGCTATTGGATTCATCGCGAAGTTGGAAGAATTCTGAGAAGATTTCTTGGAGAAGACAACTGCTAAAAACTTCATTTGGTTGCTCAAAATGCTGGGCGCCCCTAGCTTGTAGGGGTGCATTTGCTTTGATGAACTTCATTTTATTCTTCATTTTACGTGTCTTCTTGATCAACAACCACTTGCATTTGATAGGTCCTCTGAGTTCGTGAATGGATTTGTTGCAAAGCTGGGTTGAATCTAGAAAGATTATCTGGAGATGGGTAACCCAAATTCTGACTTTTGAGTAGTTTCTTTTTTGGGTGCCCTTGGCCTATAGGGGTGCTTTTTCCTTGATAAACTGCCATTTTTTGATGTTTCTTGTTTTCAGCATCTTTCGCTTGATCCTCATTCGCCGGTGTTTGATGAACCTGTTGAACTAGCTTGGCGATCCGTCGAAAAGCTTGCAAAATTCTGAAGAGGATGACTGGTTTTTCTAATCTTAACAACTGCATTTGGCCTCTTGAATTCATGGGCGCCCCTGGCCAATGGGGCGCTTTTGGCTCCAGGGTTAGTCATTTTCAATGATTTTCATCCTTCTTGAGCTTTGTGTTCATTGTGTTGTTGACTGCGTTGTCCGTGATCATCGCCCGCCGATTGCGCTTGCCGTCTACATGCAACACCAACACTAGCCGTTCACGTGTTTGTTGATTGCGTCATTCTGCTGTTGATGTGTTGACTGCATCCACCATTGCACGTGCGTGATCTGCAAAGCTTCTAACATTCCAGACTTAGTTTAGTTTTTGCATTTATCAACTTTTTGAAATTCCCCTCCGTCGTTGAGCATTCTTCAAGCATAGATTCTTCAGTGTAGCGTTTGAAGCTTAGATTTTGATACCTGGTACTAACCATCTTCCATTGATGACCCCAGAGGTCCTAACTTTTCTTCTGAAAAAGTGAAATAGACCCACTAGAGCAAAACCGACTTTTTCATGATTCTGACTGGACCAATGTGATCATGACGAAGAATTAACCAAACAAAATCATTTTGAGCCATTTCTGGAAAGATCCTATTTTTTAGGGTTTTTCTAAAAATAGGGGCCTGAAACCCTAATTTCAAAAGTTTCAAAAATTTGCAAATATCCTCTTGACAATAAACCCACAAAAACCCTATGCTTCGTTTGTCGTTCAAAAATTTCTAAGAATAGCAAATTGCTATTTTTAGAGACTTTGACCTTTGTTGACATTTGATGACAATTTTACAAGATTTTGACTATTTTTATCAAAATGCCTTAATGAAGCAAAAAAATTATTTTGGGTACAACAACATGCTTGCAAAAAAGTAGTGTGGTTACAAAGACTTTGTGCTAGAATTGGTTTTAAGAGCAAGACATTCTTTGACAATTAGAGTGCAATTTGTTTGGCAAAGAACCTTATTTAGAATGCTAGGACTAAACATGTAGATGTGCAATATCATTTTGTTAGGGGAATGGTAGAGGAAAAGAAGGTTTTGATGGAGGAAAATTGTAATAATCAACCTTAATTTTTTTTCAAAAACTTGTTAGCTCAAAATAGAATGAAAATGCTAAACAACTTTCCTTACCACTTTTTGATCACCAAGTTCCCAGTGTGGGTGAGGTGCAAAATCCCACCTTTATTTTTTCCAAAATCTTCACAACTTGCATCCATTAGCGTTAGCCCAAAATGCAATGATAGACAACTGGAAGCAACCATTCACTTTCTGTTCACCCAGATCCTAGAGAGGGCAAGGTGAGAGCATATAGTGTAAGGGGATCTGAATGTAATAATAATGTTGGAAATAAACAAGTAAAACTATTGCCGGCAAGCCAGCCAATAGAGAGAGTAAAGCACTTGGCGGAAAAGCCAACCACTTCCACTTTTCAGCGGGCTACTCTTCATTTACTTTCAACTAACCTACCAAATGTTGGGACCCTTGAGACCTATCATCCTCATACAAAATTTTCAATTTGTAATCAACACTATGATAAGATGTCGAATCACCATCATTAACTGTTTTGAAAACATCATGTGGGCTATCATCATGCCCATCGTAAGCACTGGTGTTATCCATCTCATAGGGTAGCTCTAATGGTGTATTCCCGGCTGCTGTTTTTTCAACCTCATTGCACACTTCCTCCACAAGAATGGATGCAAGAGCATCCAAAGAGTCATCCTAGAATTCCGTCAAACAACCATCATGAGGTATGGCATCCTCGTCGCCAACAACTATCAATTTGCACCCCTCATCCTTCTTCCCAACTGATAGATGAGGCTCCAACAACTCTGGGTGCTCTAACAAAGTTGTCAAGTTCTTCTGATACCCTTGGAAGACTTGCAAAAACTCTGCCATGAGTTCCTGATCTGTCTTCATTTTTACCAAACCAACAATCAACTGCAATTGTTATCGATAACCCAACAGGTTGGCAGGTTTGCAAGATCTGTTACCACTGTAAAGTCCCAAACCAAATTAGCATAAAAACCTTCTTTTTTCACCAACTTGCACCAATAAGCATTTCGTCACACAATTGACATAATGCATTTCAGGACATGCTCTGATACCATTGTAATAACCCCTCTACTTTTGAACGATATTTCTAATGATTTTCCAGTTTGACACATTTGCATTTTGTCAAACATTTTGCATACTATCTGAATCGATTTGCTATAGGGGTTATAAGATTTGTAATGATACATTTTAAATGCAAAACCACAATTTCAGGAATCACACTATTTTAGTTTTCATTCCTATTCATTCCATACATCATATTTTAAATTCATCCTTTCACCGTAACATTTATGTTCTTGACTAAGATTATTACATAATAAGCAAATGGCATTGCTCATAGGCAGATTGTAACAGTATTAAACCTTAAGTAACTGAAGTTTGTAACCAAAGTATACTATGACCTAGAGATTGTTATGCACATATAGCATAGCATGAACTATGGTGACACCTCTGGAAGACCCATGACCTACTATTACTGTCCTAGCTCGATGCACAGCTAGACGATAAGAATATGCAACGCATTAGCTTCAACAGTCACGCCCAACAACCAAAACATTCCCTTCGCAACATATAACAGTAGGGATAATGAGGGTGTTGGACCTTTTTATGACCTGCGACTCACCACAACCCTCCAATGTTGACCACATCCAAGCCAATGATTGAAATGCTTCCTTATTCAGTCAATAAACCTTGCACAATGGTATTTCAGACCACTTCTTTCATTTTGCTGACTATTCTCAAGGGTAGTGATGGAAAAACAAGCTTAAATGTAGACCCATGACCACACAAGAAGCTGCTGGAAATAATACTTGAACTGTAACCGAGTCGCCTAGGTTTGAATGCAATGATAAACCCCTTTAGACTCTCACGCTAGGCTAAGGAATGGAATTTGCAATATTTCTAGCAATATAGGCGCCCATATATGAATCAATAGCAACACCCCAAACACAAATATGACACCCCAAAATGAGATAGAGGTCAATATGCTCAAATCTGAAAATATCAACTTGAATGCCCTTCACTCTTCAAATGCAAGAGATGTCAATTGTTATCCTCCAAATTTGTAATATCGATCACCTGAGATCTTTGCTCGCAAATACCTCAGATAGTTTGTCTTGCTTGGCAAGACTCACAAATTGTCCAATCATTCAACCCAGCCATTGAAGCACCAATGCGAATCCTGAACGAATCCGCTTCAATCCAACTAGGGTGGAATCTTTCACCACCGAAACTAGACACCTGTAGGAATACCACCTAGGGTTTCAAACTTCGAAGAGCTTCACCTGAAAACCAAACAAAATAATAATCTTTGCATAATGAGAAATGAGATCTTGTGTCCTTTTTATAATACCTTTTTAGTTTTCTTGCCAAAATCAATTAGCACTTTATTCTAAAGTGACTTTATTAAATTCTTTTAAATATTCCCCAATGTCACTTTATAACTCCATTTAATTTAATCATTTAATATTACCTTTATAATTGCACTTTTTCCAAGAACATTAAATAATTAAATTAATTAATGTTTGAGAGGTGGGATGGAAAATGGGGACATTACACTTGACCCTAGCACAACTAATACAACTTTTTTATTGTTAATCATGATTCACTCCTTGGTAATTCTCATATTAGATGGTGTGTACAAATCTTGTCCAAATTTTGACCAGGGCATTATTTTGCTCGAGTGGTAACTCACCCTCTTCATCTCTAAGACTATGTTTCCCACCATTTTCTGACAAGGAGGTAGTTTACAAAAGTGTAAATATTATCTTTTATTGTTAGAAAAATTATTTATAGAGAAATACAATTCTAATTGGTGGAGTGGTTCATCCTTTTCATTTGCATCAATTTCGTTTTGAAAGAGGAGGATACCATAATTGTACCTTAAAGGGGTTTAGGTCCCCAAATAGCTTGCTTGATGATGTGTATGCCTTGGGCTGATTCAAATCTCAAGGAAACTTCAGAGGACAACATTCTAAAACTTTGGAAATCTAGATGTTTTAATAAGTAGAAGCAATATTGACATGAAACAAAATTATCTAGGGAGAGAATTGCAATAAAGTTATAGAACCAAAACAATGAACTGTATTAATTTGTGTGCTTTTTTGTAATATGCACCCTTATTTTATTTTTTAAAAACTTGTTAGCTGAAAAAAAATGAAATGGCAAGCAACTTCCTTTCTAGTTTTTGATCACCAAATTCCTAGTGTGGGCGAGGTGAGAGCATACGGTGTACAAAATTACAATTATACTTGAAATAAACAGTTGGAAGTAATATCCACTTATCTAGTGGGGGTTAGCTTAGCACTTCCACTTTTCATTGGGAAAGCTTATACAATAAAGGAAATGTAAAGCCAACTCTTCCACTTTCCAGTGATGAGTGAATACAGAGAAAATAAACAACTCTTCCACTTTTTCAGTGGTGAGTGAGTACCAAAGAACTAGTTATTCAGTGGGGTGAGTAGCAAGAGCCACTTATGCAAGTGGGGTGAATAACATAAGCCACCTATGCAATAGTGTGAGTAACAAAAAATATCAAGAGTAGTTCATTGGTGGTACTACCACTCAATGTTACAATGTAAGCTCATTCAAAACTCCCAAATTCAAGATATGCATCTGCTATTACAAATATTGCTATGAAAGAGAACTGATATAACATCCCCATATGTAACATAACTTCAAAGAACTAACCACCCATCATTGAAATAGAAAATATACTTCAAGGAAATGGCAAATAGATGATTGGTACAAGTCTGAAACATCACTGCAGTAGTCTGGACAGCTAGATAATGACTTAGAAATCTTCAATAATCCACTCCCAAATGCACCCAATGGCCAATGTCGACTTAGAACAATATTTCCAGCTCACTCTAGGAAACTTACCACCCCTCAAGAATGGATTATAAGGGTCTGATAATGATTAAACAATAGCTATAGGTCTAATATAACTCTGTGAACAATAAAAAAACTTCATGGATCTTGCACCATCGAAACTAGTGAATATTGACAAGGGTTTTCTTCCTTAATCAACTCCTGGAAGAAAGCACCGCTAAGGCGTCGAAAACCGAAATTGATCACGGGAAGAAGAAGTTGATATTGAAGAATGATGCTAGGTGCCAAAACAAGAGTGTACTAAAAATAGCAGTGTTCTCCAAGAATTGTGGAGAACAACCTAGAATGCCCAAAATGCTACAAAGAGTGTCACCACAAACTTGAAAGCCAATTGAACTCCACAACACCATTGGATGCCAAGAAAACCCTAAATTGAGTCTCCAAGAATGTTGGAACTCATTCAGACTAACCAATTAGCCTCCGAAAGACTTGGAAATTGGCTAAATGTGCATGAATTGGCCAAGCACCAAAAGGGACATTACACAACACTTCTTTTTATAGCTTTTTTAGTTGCTTTTTTGAAAAAAACACTTTCTTTTTTGTTGTTTTTAAATTTATTTTTTTTGCTTTAAATTAAATAATTCATTATGTACAAACATTTAATCACCTTTCCAATGAGCTAATGAGCTATTGCACTAAGTTGTCCTTTAATTATTTCTTGACATTAGACAATATTAGCGAAATATTAATTAAATAACTTAATAACTCACTCAAGTTGTGGAAAGTACTACAATTTCATCGAAATCCAATTTTGAACACACCATGATGAAGTTGAAGGAGTAGGAAGATCAAACGATTGAAATCAACTTGGCAATTTTTTAAAAATAACCTGCTCCTCTAAGAAGTTTGGAGAGCACCCAAAAGGTTGAAAACCGATTTTGAAAGCATCAGAGGTTTCCAACTAACCAACTGAACTCAAACCCAAGAACAATTGTTTTGCAAGACTGATCAAATGCTTCTCCAAGAATGTTGGAGTTCTCTCTAACTAACCAATTAGCCATTAGAAGACTTGGAAACTGCCTAAATGTGCACAAGTTGGCTAAGCGCCAAAAGGGGACATTACAATCTTTGTGCACAGGTCACTGCCAATTGAAGGGGGATAGAATGAGCCAATAGGTACAGCTATTCCACACATTGCAGATCCATATTTTTATTGCTGCCATCTCACAGCCAGCCCCTTCAATCACAGGCTGAATCATCTAAGTTTGAGCAGCCAGCATCAACATCCATCTGAGGCTGCAACATACAGGCCAGTCAATAGCTAGTGGATTTGTAGGGATATATTTTAGGTGCAGATCTGTTTACATACATTTGGGATGGTATATTTGTCAAGAACAGTCAAACAATTGTTATACATTCAGCTGATAAATTTCTCAGTGGAAATTAATAGTTTGAAGTTATGGTGGCCATTTCTTCATCCTGCGCAAGATATTCGCACGGTCCCCTTCCTCGGATATAAGAATACTGTAGCTGTTTATATCTCTCAGATATGCAAATTTACAATTTCATTTGAAGGATTTATCAGTAATTTGTATATCTGGTGTGGTTGGCAGTTAGGGTTTGGTTTCATTGTTTGTTCATAACCAGAAAACACAAAAAGAATTTCAAATATATCAAAAACACTTGTCGGGGACATCACAAAAACTTAGTAAAGTGGCCTCTAGGAACACCCTCCCATGTTTAAGCTGAGCTCAAAGCATAGGAGAGAATCCACTCTTAGTAGTTAGCCTTCAACCATCATAAATCTATTATTAGCCCCTATTTACCTTCTTGAAGAGAAACCCCTAACCTTGGAGGTAGAGAAAAGTTTCATGATTTATGACTTGTAGTTTTGGGACTTAAATGAACTGTTAACCCAACAATGAATGCCAATTTTCAGAGAAAGGTCCTTCTGTGAAGCCTTCTAAAGATGTTTTCTTGCAAAAACAAGTAAATATCAAGTGAAAATGACTCACAAAACTACGAACATAAGCACTCTTCCTTCAATATTACAGGGATGAAACTAGTGACACTTCTTTAGATCTCAATATTATTAGCAACAAGTAACATTGAGAAACCAAGAAATAAGTGCATATTACAATTTGATTAAGAACTATGGTCTTATGTATAAGTCTTATTTTTTTAAGATAAAATAGCTTCTTTTAAAAACAAATTCTCAGGAGGGTAGGCAAAAACTTAACTACTTGTATTATTGGCATATAGGGTTATTTTCATAAACTCCATTTTAATTTCCATGATGATTAATGTGCTACAAGTACTTTGTGAATGACTATAGTCTGAAAAACAAATTCCATGTCTTTAGCATTTCACATGAAGTAAAAATTACCTAGTTCAAGGCCTGAAATTTTGTGATCAAACTTGTACAGGTAGTTAAATATATTGAAGACAAAAGGAAAGAATCAAGGATGTCTCAGAATCAAAGAAAAGATGGAGATGATACATCTATTGCAGAAGCTAATGATGAAACTGCTGGTAAAGTATGGGATTTTATTGTTTTCTATTGTATGCTTATACATAGGTGTTACGGTTGGATCTGCATCTTCTTTGGATCTTCAACAATTAGATGCTTTTCTTTATTGGAAACAGCGCAAAGAAAGCTTTTCCTGATTCATTGCTAAAATTGAACACCTGTCAATGGTGGCCATTGCAGAATTTTGCAATATGTTGTGGCCTGAGAGCTGTTTTGAAATTACACTTGCACAGAATTCTGAAATATGTTGTAGCACTAAAACTCTTTTTCTTATTATACTTAATGTATGTTTAGTGCAACTGCATGGTTAAATGGAAATTCTAAAACTCTTTATCTTATTATA
Organism: Sequoia sempervirens; assembly: GCA_007258455.2. Classification (NCBI taxonomy): domain Eukaryota; kingdom Viridiplantae; phylum Streptophyta; class Pinopsida; order Cupressales; family Cupressaceae; genus Sequoia; species Sequoia sempervirens. The sequence goes on from VDFB02253770.1 coordinate 22,009, forward strand.
CTTAATGTATGTTTAGTGCGACTGCATGGTCAAATGGAAATTTTATAAAGCATGTATGTGGAACCTAAGTTATGGTATAACTATAAGCATTGCAGTATATTGGAATATGTGGTAAGTTTGTAACACCACAAATATTTTTTATTTGTTTGTTTGATTAATTAGTTGGGGGAATCTATATGCCCCCCTGCCCAAAAAGGAAACAAAGAATAAGTGGTTCATTTATAGATATACAAAACAACCATAACAGTCTGGAAAGACAACATAACAGAAACCTCTATATAATGACCATAGACAAACCAGACCCAAATAGCCAGCTTCAAATGAGCCCAAAAAAGACAAGAAGCTCCACAGACATACAGATTGAAACCCACAGAAAAAGGAACCAGAAACAAAGGGGATTCCAACATACTCCCCATCTCTTCATACCAGAAACACCTCCTCCCCATAGCCAATGACCTCTTCTATCTACATGCCACTTGCCTGTTTACCTGCAGCCACTTGTTGCCTCTGTGTTAACATGTCTGTGATGAGCCTTGCTAGCTCACTGCTCAAACCCCTGTCTTTTTCTTAAGTCTATTTGTGTTTTTTTAGTTTTTTAGAGAAATTTTGTAGACAGAAGAGAAGGTGCGCATCATATAAAAGCTCACAGAATGAAAACTTGAGCATAACTAATCAAACTGAAATTGTAGAAGGTATTTAATAAGCTCAACAATGGATTTAGAACATATAAACATACCCGAAAGCCTCCAGGTTTTTTAATTAAAAAACGAAGCCAGTTTGCCAGTCTATACATGAAAATCTGACTATATTCAGAATAGGATGATACAGAGTCTGAATCCAGCTGTGAAACTGAAGCCAAAGAAGAGGGAATGCCTAGTGTTGAAGATGATGGAGAGAAACCCTCAAGAAGATAGGCGTTTCTCCAAGAAGAAAACACGCCCTAGCTCAAAAACCAATGCCCCTCAAGCAAAAAGAACCAGAAACCAGCTCTGAAGGTGCGCCCAAACAGCCATGAAGTCTGCCATGGTGAAGGAAGAACACCAACCAATAAACCCTCTGTTTCTGATGAAGAACACTACAAAAAATATGTTGAAGCACTGCAGAACTTCTGAAATGAAGCTCTCTAAATCTGCACCAATTCAGCTGATCTCTCACAGCCTCACAAGTGCTCACACTGAAGAGATTTCGTTCTCCAATGGTGGATTTGCTGCAAACCTGATCACAGGATGAAAGCAAGGGAAAAAACCTCCAAGGCAAAGTTGAAATATTCAAAAGATGAGTTTCTCATTGCCTAAAACCCTTATATAGAAAAAGGTATGCATTTTCAAGAAGAGGCTGTATTTTAGGTCATTTAAATATTTTGAAATAACCTCAAGTCCCTTTCCATAGTTTTGACTTTAATTTTTGGCCCCCTCCTTAAGTGATTAAATGATATAATTTAAAATCACTCACTTTAGACTTATTTAAGTGATATAAAAATAATAAAGTCAATTTGACTTTATAAAAATACTTTAAGTTAAATAATAACTTAAATCACTTAAGTAAGCCTAACTTCCCCAAAACTCAGCAGAATTCAGTGCCGTCAGAAGCAGACAACTCCTGTACTACCAAGGCCTGCAATGAGCCAATCCCGGAACACGAAAAAAGAGAACGACCAAACTCTCCAGAAGATACCACTGACCCTCTAACCAATCCAGTTAGCCCACAAGGGTCCAAGAAATAGGCTAACACTCCGCAAACAAGATCACGCTGAAAAGGGGGACATTACAATGTCCAAGGAAGGGAAGTGTTTACCAGGGAAAACCTCCTGACAATGATGAGCTGTGTGAATTGGGTCTGCACAAAACATAGCGATGGTGAAGTTGTTCGAGACCTTAAGATGGCCCTTATTAGGGGTTACCATAAGGCCTTCTAGGACTTTGTCAACATCACAGCAGAATGTCCTTAACAATAATAGCTCCCTCTGAATTGACCTTGCATCTAAAGACATCTTCTTTCCAGAAACTATTGTCTCTTTCCCGGATGAGGCCTCAACTTTAATTAACGGCATAACATTCTCTATAGTCACTTGCTTCTCTTCAGCAGACATCACCACCAAGTGCCAAAATGCACAAGTAAGAATAGGTAGAGAAACCACAACCTTTGCTGCTCGTTGGGCATTGCCACCATTAGTTTTGCTATAAATTCCTCACATATTGAGGCCTTTGATTGAGTAGGCCAATCACTACCCATGCTTGCCTCACCCAAAATTGCTTTTACAAACCCTAGAGCTGCCAGTTTGGAGTGGAAGAAGATTGAATTCATGTCATGTCCCCACCAATCAATGAAATTGTAACAAACAAATCACCTTACTTCCTAAATGTTGGCCGTCCCTCCTTGTAGTTTAAAAGGAAAATAAAATAAATATTTCTTGGCCGACCACCTATTCCAAGGCATATATATATGTGTGTGTGTGTGTGTGTGTGTGTGTGTGTGTGTGTGTACATACATATATATATATGTATACATACACACACACACACACACACATATATATATATGTATATGTAATGTCCCCTTTTTTCGAGATCCGTATCTTTACAGTGGTGAGCCTATGACTACGGTTCTCGTAGGCTAGTGAGACATTTAGGGGACCCATTTGGGGAGATTAGGCTCTTCAGTAAGCTTGATGTTTCATTCCAGCTTATTCAGTTTTTCAACTCAGTGATCTAGCATTCGGTTGGCTATTAGAAGGCATTTCAAGAGTTCACCCTTATAGTAAGTAATATCAGGCTCAGTGACGACACTCCTCCAGTTGGTAATGGTGATAGGACACTCTCGGGAGATTATTGCTAGACTTTTGCCAGGAGTTATTGAATTATTAAGTCATGTTACTTAATGATATTCTGTTATTAAAGTGACTTATTAATTTAATGTTATAAAGTTACTTTGATAAAGTACTTTATAACTTTGCCATTATTGAAGTAATAAAGTGGCTTTATTAAAAGAATACATTTTAAGTCACTTTATTAATATTAAGTGAAGGGGGATGCTTTCCAAAAACTAGTTAAAATATTAATTTATTGTGCAAGCCAAAGTTGGCATGGGATTTTGAGGAAGCAATAATTAATATTTTATTATTAAATGAGGAAAACCCTAACTTGGGCATGGGATTTGGAGAAGCCATAAAGAGAGAAAGAACATTTTCTTCATCCAAGATATTATTTTACAAAAATCAATGGCTGAGCAACAGGTTTGCAGGTATGAACTTTCAAGCTGATTAGAGAATGAAAACCCTCAATTAGGATAAGATCTATAGGCGTGTAAGACCGTCCAAGGATTCTAGATTGAATGTTCTCAATCAAAGGGCATTATTAGAGCATCTCACTATTTTTAGAAGTTTTTAATCAGTATTTCAGTATTTCTTTTAGTAGTTAATAAATTGCAGATCATAGCTTCAAATCTGGCACGTGGGAAGTTATTTTCTTTGCACTCTGTTGTACCCCAAAATTAAAATTTTTGTTACACTTAGACATTTTGAAGAAATGAGTAAAAGTCTTGTCAAATCAATGAAAAAGGTCAAAATTTGGGTGTACGTGTCTTACATGGAGGGTTAAAACACAAATTTTTCAAATTCTAACGATCTGGGTCTGCTAAGAGCAGCTTAACCTACAAAACCCAGATCTCAGTTTTTCATCCCTAAAATTTAGGAAAACTGCTATTTTTAGAAATTTTCTCGAAATAGTAAAGTTTTCTGGGTTTTTCTGGGTTTCTTTCGAAACGGATACTGGCAAAATTTTCTAAAAATAGAAAGAAAATATGATCTGTATCAGGCTGGTGCAGTCAGAATCTTAAAATAATCAGTTTTGCCCTACTGGGTCTATTCAGCTTTTTCAGAAGCATATCTGGAGTTCTGAGGTCATCAATGGAGGTCATCCGACTGCCAGGCGTCAATTCCAGCATTCAAATTTCCAGCGAAAGGTGAAATGATGAGCATGCACGAGGATCGAGGAAGAAAAGTGAAAAGTCATGAAAATTTTCTAAGTCTGCTAAGTTTGGGCGCCCCAGTTGAAGAAAGGCGCCCACCTTTTCAGGGTACCAGATGAAGGAATTAGGGTTAGGGTCTCCAATGGAAGATGCTCAGTTTTCAGTCAGCTTCGAGATGGATATCCCCGTCAGAGCATCAGATGATCCAGTCTCCGGCAAATTCAAGTTGAAGTCAAGGTATAAAATGAAAATCTGGAACTTGAAGAAGATGAACAAATTGAAATTTTTCTAAGTCTGGAGAAACTGGGCGCCCTAAGAAGAGAAAGGCGCCCAACTTTTCAAGGGTGCAAACAGAGGAAATTTCAGTCAAAGTTATAACGGGAGGTCTTTAGAATTCGACAGGCTTTCCAGTAAGCTATTCAGCACGACAATCGGAGTTCGCAGTCACCAGATACGAAGAGCTGAACAGAGGGTCCGGTGAGAGCTGAGAACCAAAATTCAGAAGCAAACACAGAAAATCAAAAAATAAAACTAACTCTGGTGAAATTGGGCGCCCCCCTTGAAGAAGGGCGCCCAAACTTTTGGAAGCCCAACCTTTTGAAGGGTGAAAATCCACTTTTTGGCAGAAGTGTCTCCAGAAGACCCCTCTTCATTCTCCGTCAGCTTCGCGATGAGCACAAACATTCAGCAATCCGACGCCCGAAGCTCAAAATTCGACAAGATCATCTGTCAAAGAGAAGTTAATGAAGAGCTTGGAAATCAGAAAAAATGGCTAACACTGAAGAAGTTGGGCGCCCCTAGAAGGAAAAGCCTCCCGTGAATTCGGAGGTCGAGATCAAATTTTTAGCCGGAGGTGCCTCCAGAACATCTTTTTCAGAATCAGTCAGGCTTCGCCGTGAATCACTCAGCTCGTCTGTCGGGTTGATCTGTCAACGAGAAATCAGAGGCGAAGTGGCATGTTAAAATGGAGGAAAGTTGAAAAAGTTGAAATTTTGACTAAGTCTGGTGAAGTTGAGCGCCCCTCTTGGAGAAAGGCGCCCAAATCCTCATGCCTTAGAAATTTTTGAGATTTTCAAAATTTTCAAATTTGTGAGAGGAGAAGGGTGGCGTCCAAGTTCAAAGAACAAAGATTTAGGGTTTTGAAATAAAAGCAGAAAAGAAAGCAAAACCTAAATCAGACCCTAAGTCTATTTAACACCTCTTTTCAATGTATTTTTCATTATTTTTGCAGGTAGCATCCAGAGGAGAAAGTTGGAGCAGCAAGTTTGAGAAATTTTTGTGATTAAAGAATTCATAGTTGCTGGTTTTACATCAGATTTTTCAGACCAGCAAGCATAAACCCTTGCTTTTTCAAGCTTTTTGTTCCAGAAGATCAAGTTTTTCAAGCAGAAGGCCAAGGCTTTCAATTTTTCAGTCATCTGGGTCTTTTTGCCTCCACCTTCTGAAGAATTTTTCAAGAAACTTCATCAAGTTGCAGCAAGTGCTTTTATCTTGCATGTCAGTGAAAACCTCAGAGCATTCATATTTCAACCATCTGGGTCCTTTCCAATCAGTCTTCTGAAGAAAACCCATATCGCAGCTTTTTTTGAAAACCTAGGGTTGGCTGCTTTTTCGATCAAACGTCAGGGTTTTGCAAATCCAATCAACTGGGTCCATTTCTAATGATATTCTGAACAAAACCCAGATGCCAGCTTTTTTCAGGAAAAATTGAAGAAATTAGGGTTTGCTGCTTTTTCAGTCAAAATTCAAGATTTTCGAAAACGGACGATCTGGGTTGTCTTGCATTGATATTCTGAACAAAACCCATATCTCAGAAAAAATTCTCAAAAAATTCGTCCGTTGAAGCATAAAAATCAGCATTCTAAAAATAGAAATTGCACAAGACTTGTCTAGACCAAGGCGAGTTTACAGTTGTTCTTCAAGTTTTCTGAAATGGAGTACACTCCTAATGTTTTCAAGTCCGAATCAGCCCTCTTTCATAATTACATCAAAACAGCTGAGACAGACTTGCATCATGTTAAGCCGGTGTTCGATCTATACCCCTTGGAGAGAGCAGGCAACATTTCAATCAAGAACCTGGGTCATTCTGGACTCCTCGCAGCAGCGTCTATTCCTATATCAGTTCAGAGCCTTGAGTTCGTAATCGCTTGCATTAAGCATTACAACCCGGCTACTAGGGAGATCCAGTCAGCGGATGGCAGGTTGATTTGCAGTCTAAAGCCTGACATGGTCGAAAGGTGTTTTTCCATTCCCCCATGGCCTGAAAGTGTAACTCTTTCGAGGGATGAATGTGAAAAGATGTGGAACATGCATAAGGACAAATACAGCAAGAAGATTGCACAGAGATGGATGAAAGAAAAACATAAGACATTGCCCAAGAACGTCGGGCTTGAGGAGGTGCAAAATCAGTTCCAGAATGTTGTTCATAGTTGCAGCCCAGTTGGTGGAAGGATAGGTCATGTTTCAATGATGTCAGCAAAGTTCAATAAAGCGGCCAATGAGATTGAAGATTTCCAGAGATCTATTGCAGATGCCGAAGATATTCTTGAAAAGCGGTGTTTTGCTGTTGATGGCATAGATGCACCGAACCGGGACACAATCTCAAACTTCCTAGCGGATGTGATCGAGCTTTAAAGCAGCTTTCTTCTAGAAGCTTTCTTTTCCGCTTTCTTTCTATTCTTGGAATAATCCTTATCCATTCTTTGAGGATAGAAAGAAGATAAGATGTAATAGTTGGCAGTTCCCGCTTTTTCTGCTTTTTAGGGTTTCTTCTTTCTAGATTTAGTAATAAAGCTTGCTTGCTGAGCAAGCCCTAGATTGTGAAAGCAAGGAGATTTTAGGGTTCCCTACTCCTCTGCTTCTCTATAAATAAGAGCCTTTGCTCATTTATTTTCTTTAACCGTGCTAGTGAGAACAAAACGCTGAGCCTATTGTGCCTTCTATTTGTTGCTCAAGTATTGTTCATTTGTATTGTGATAAGCAAATTGTTGAGCCTCTTTAGCCAACAAGGAGTTAGTAAGATTGCTGTTTTCTATTGTGTTAAGAATAAGTTTGCAAGCCTCCTTAGCTGCAATTTCTTGTTCAAGGCATGTTAGAAGGGAGTTTTTGTTTCAGAGATTTGAGTAATGAAATCATGAGCCTCTTTTGCCTTGGTCTAAAATCTCAGATTTCCGTTATCTATGTTATGCTTTTATGATCTTTATTTCAGCTTACAGTGAAGTGTGTAGTTGTTTGTTGGGAGAGAGATTGTTAAAGTATTTTTGTCAGAAAATCTGCCTTGTTAATTTCTAACTTCTCTTGCTCTGCTATTACTTGAGAGGTTAGGAACGTCTTTAGTTTAAGTTAGTCGTAGTTGAACTTCTTATCAGAAAATCTCAGCTGCGGCGTTTGTGTTTAAAAAACCTTGTGCTCTAAGCTGATCCAAAAAGATAGGCAACTTAGTTTTAGTTTACTTTCTTTCAAACACCATCAGCAAGAGGGAGCTTCCCCTCCTAATTTGAAGAGCAGTTTATCTGTGCATAGCTGTCCATTTTCAAATCCGCATTCCAGAGGTGCGAATTTAAACGCCAACACACTCATACTGGCATTAGAGAAACTCTCAAAAGTAGGTTGCACTTGATCAAATTTACCTCCAATTGCAGGCCGTACAGTTTCAAGTTGCTGAAAGGGGTTTTAAACAGCACAAAACACCATTCTTCAGTGACACGTGTGAGCATTAAATGCAGATCGTACAACTCACAAGAGGGACGTGGGAATTCTTGGAAGCTATACGCCCTAGTTTGAAGGTTGGAGACAGTCAACATCAAGGTGACCAAGGTCAAACAACAAATTAGCATAAAAAACGAAGTGAACTGGAGGCATCCTCAAGTGTGGCATCCAATATTTGAGAAGATCAGATTGTCATGACTGCTGTTGTAAAACTCCAATTTCTTGACTTTGCATTTTGGCTTATGGGTATGTACTAAATATGTTTCAAATCAATAAAGAATGATTGGGCCATCTTTCATTTATGAAATCTCCTTGTTTTAGCATTTTGCAATTTCTTACAATTTCCAGCACCACTTGCGACACTACCGGCACCGAAAAAAATAAAATAAAATTAGAATTCAAACAAAAACTCAAAATTCAGTTTGAAACCCTAAGGGGACATCATAGTGGTATCAGAGCACAAAAAATCATGCCATCCTAGGGGTTAATTCATGAGTGAGAAAGAACAAACTTATCATAGGGGTTCACGGCCGTGGCAACCTTTGCAGCTGCCAGAGGATGAAACTATTTCAGGGGTTTTAGGTATCCATAATTCTCTAGAGACACCAAGGAGTCTATCCAGTGACAGTGAAAGTGTTGTAGGTGCAATGGTAGAAAGAGACAAAGGGCATGCTGGTTCCATTAGCCCATATGCTAGGAGAGAGCGGAAATTTGATTCTATGATGGATATGTTGGCCGAGTTCTTGCACAAGATGAACTAGGTTCCTACTCCTGGTTATACAACACGTCTTGATAATCCAGGTAGTTCTAATACACAGCCTGAGGATAGGCCAAGGATTTCACTCAACTCCACATCTAGGCCCTTGCAGCCTACTTTTACACGTAGGGTTGAGGCTCAAGTTCGTCAGTAACAGCCTCCCGAGTAGCTGATGACCATGGTCAATGAGGTTAGGGCCAGCCATACACAGTATATTCCACTTCCTCCTGACATGAGGAACATGTTGACATTTGACTAGTTCCTGAACCAAAGGAGACAGAAGGTAGTGGTAGTTGGCAGGCTAGAGATTAGAGCACCATAGGGTACTAGAGATCTCCAACAGGCAATGAGCAAAATTACATTGGAGCATTTTGATGGTGGTCATCGTTGTACAATGCATGCCTGGGTTCAAAAGTTAGATAACTTCCTTTCCTTGAGGTCCATGCTTGAGGAAGAGGCAATCAGGTTTGCCACGTTACATCTGGATGGCATAGCTCACGAGTGGTGGTACCACAGATTAGTGACGTTGGGACATAGGTCAATTTTGTCTTATGATGAGTTCACTAACAAACTCATCGAACGATTTGACAGGAGAGATCTAGAGGTTCTCTTCTGAGAACTTGCACAACTTAAGCAAGTTAGGTCACTGGATTCCTATATCTCAAAGTTCCAACGATTATCAGTGATGGTCACTGTCATATTAGAGAGGAGATTAGTGGTACTTTCTAGTGAGGGTCTTTTAGAACCCTTACATGGATGGATCAAGGATTTTGATCCACCTTCATTGCAGGACGTGATGAAGAAGGCAAGAGACATGGAGCTCGCTGCCCCAAAAAGGCAGTTTCCACCTAAAACAATTATTCCTCCAAAAGATGAGAGTCATCATCAAGTTGCAGATCCGCAAAGGAAACCACCACAAAAATTCAATGATGATACCATAAATGACTTGAGGATGTGGAAATTATGCTTCAAATGCAAAGGGCCTTGGGATCGGGGTCATAAGTGTTCTGTGCAGGGTCATGCAAATCAAATGTAATATTTTTATGTTGATGAAATCAATTCTGGAAATTCTGAACAGCAATTTGATTTGGAGGACAATGAGATAGGAAGAGCATCCAAAGAGTTAGAAACATACTTAGCAAAGTTATCCCCTATGGCACAACTCTCTAGCATCCAAAGAGGGGCCATTTAGAATCAAAGGATTCTCGAGCGAGCAGCGTGTGATCACTTTGCTTGATATAGGAGCCACTCATAACTTCATTGATGAGGGATTGGTTGCTAGGCATGGACTTCAGGCAGAGGATTTTGAGGGGTTTAGGATGAGAGTAGCAGATGGCTTCACTCTCACTTGTACGAGGAGGATTCTTAATCTCACCTTGCAGCTGAATGATTACGAATTCCAAGCTGATTATTAAGTTGTCAGCATGAGTGAGATGGATGTGGTCTTAGGCATGAAGTGGCTTCATGCAATTGGTGAGCTTTCCCTCAACTTGCACACAATGGAAATGAAATTTGCAGTTGATAGTAGGAAATATGTGTTGAGGGGAATGTCTGAAGGTAGTCCACGTGTCATTTCCTTCAGTAAGAAGAGTAGAGGGAGAGGAAAAGAAATTGAGCATGTGATGGAGGAGCAAGACCACTTTTAGGAGTATGATTTTGTTCATTGCCCTACAAATTCAGATAGAGGTAATTCAAATAAAAAAGAAGACAGTGTACGGTTTGTTATTAATCCATTGTTTGAGGATAATGCTGATTTGACTTATGATAATACACTCTTTGAGATGGATGATGATGCTCTTTTTGTCCCTTGTGTGGAATTGGGTGACAATCATAGGACTTGGGATCCTAGTTGTGGTTCAGGATTACAGTCAAGGCTTACAGATGCATTCCAAAGTGTGTATTGTGTGATGTGCATACAACTTTAATTTTAGCCCACTTGCATCTGATTTGACTACGATGAATAACGCACACACATGTGAGATGGACAGTTGGTATGAGGTGTCTCGTTTTGCGGATGAAGAGGACAAACTTTGCAGGTATTCAGAGTTGCTTCTACAGGATGGTCATGCTTATAGGACACATGATGTAGGGGCTGATCTTGGATGATGTGGCATACTTGGTGTGGTTAGATTGGTGCAACAGGAGTTAGCTGGAGGCAGGGAGGACAAATTCCAGTTTTGTCCCTGGGATCTAGGTGGAGTACACCCATGGAGGGGTATGGTACTTGGAGTTTATTACAGTGTGTTGCTTCACCATCCTCAGCTTGGTGAAGAATATATCAGAGTCATGTAGCGGAGGTCAGTAGGTGATGACTATGGTAGACTTCCAGTTGGGTTGCGGGCTTTGGGATCTTCTATACTTGGTAGTATGCTTCTTCCACAGACAGTGTTTGACAGGGCTGTCGAGTTTGGTTCTATCTTTCTCTAGTGGTTACAGTGGAGTTTTGGTAGAGCATTGTTTAGATTGGTTTGGGATCCCGACATTTAGGCCAAGCCTGGTTATTTAGGTGAAGATTGCTTAGGGACAAACAATCTTGGGGAGGGCGGACTATAATGTCCCCTTTTTCGGGATCCATATCTTTGCAGTTGTTAGCCTATGACTACGGTTCTCGTAGGCTAGCGAGATGTTTAGGAGACCTATTTGGGGAGATTCAGGCTCTTCCATAGGCTTGATGTTTCATTCTAGCTTATTCAACTTTTTAGCTCAATGATCTAGCATTCGGTTGGCCATTCCAAGGTGTTTTAGGAGTTCACCATTAATGCTTGCTATTTATAGTAAGTAATATTAGGCTCAATGACGACACACCTGCAGTTGGTAACGGTGATAGGGCACTCTCGGGAGATTATGCTAGACTTTTTCCAGGAGTTATTGAATTATTAAGTCTCGCTACTTTAATGATATTATGTTATTAAAGTGACTTATTAATATAATATTTTAATGTGATAAAGTTACTTTGATAAAGTACTTTATAACTTTTCCATTATTGAAGTAATAAAGTGACTTTATTAAAAGAATACATTTTAAGTCACTTTATTAATATTTAAGTGAAGGGGGACGCTTTCCAAAGATGAGTTAAAATATTAATTTATTATGCAAGCCAAAGTTGGCGTGGGATTTTGAGGAAGCAATAATTAATATTTTATTATTAAATGTGCAAAACCCTAACTTGGGTGTGGGATTTGGAGAAGGCATAGAGAGAGAAAAGAACATCATTTTCTTCATCCAAGATATTTTACAAAAAACAATGGCTGAGCAACAGGTTTGCAGATATGAAGTGTCAAGCTGATCAGAGGATGAAAACCCTCAATTAGGATAGGATCTACAGGCGTGAAATACCGTCCAAGGATTCTAGATTGAATGTTCTCAATCAAAGGGCATTATCAGAGCATCTCATAGTTTTTAGAAGTTTTTAATCAACATTTGAGTATTTCTTTCAATAATTAATAAATTGCAGATCATAGCTTCAGATCTGGCATGTGGGAAGTTATTTTCTTTGCACTCATACTGGCATCAAAGAAACTCTCAGAAGCAGGCCATACTTGATTAGATTTACTTGCAATTGCAGGCCGTATAGTTTTAGGTTGCTGAAAGGGGTTTAAACAACACAAAACACCGTTCTTTAGTGGCACATGTGAGCCTTAAAGGCATGCCGTACAACTCACAAGAGGGATGTGGGAATTCTTGGAAGCTATACACCCTAGTTTGAAGGTTGGAGACAGTCAACATCAAGACACCTAGGGTCAAACAACAAATTAGCATAAAAACGAAGTGAATTGGAGGCATCCTCAAGTGTAGCGTCCAATATTTGAGAAGATCGGATTGTCGTGATTGTCATTGCAAAACTCCAATTTCCTAACTTTGCATTCTAGCTTATGGGTATGTGTTGATGTGTTTCTCGTGACCGCACCAACGCAGAATAAAGTCGCCAACGGCTACCCTATTCTCTCTTGATCAAAGTATCCAGCATGCTAAGATTGCAAGAAAGTTCATGCGTTCAACTCCAAGGTTCTTTCAGTGCGAATAGGCTCAGTTGGCTCGATGTGATTTTGCTGGTATTCCAAGGGGACTTACACAATTGTTCGACAACTGACAGCAGACAACGGACTAAGGGCTTTTGTGTAATTCAAATGATTTGGCAAGTGAGCACAAGTTTCCTAAAGCTAACCAGAAATGGACTGAAATTAAATGAGTGTAGAGCCTAAGAAGTTTATGTTCTATCTAAGGACGGGACGTGGGATCAATCTCAACAAACTTCAACCAGACTCTGCTCCGCCTCACATTGGACAACTTTCACAAAGTCGGTGCAATCTTCAAGGGAGTGACAAGAGGTTTTCAAATTATAATTCAACATGCAAGTACCATCAGAACGACGCATACAAACACATGAACCACAATCGAAGTTAAGTTTGTAATATTTTCCAGTTGACCACACAAGGCAAACTTGCCGTCAGCAAGCTGCTAGTGGTATGGATTAAAAGAAGTTGCCTTGATTAACTCCACAAGTCCACAACTAACATCTACTAGCATGAAAATGAAAACTATTCTACTTTACGCTACTTGAAGTTGAAGGGATGAAGAAACCTCGCTAGCTACTTATAACGAAGATGAATTCACCATTCAATGAAAGATCTTTTATTACAATAGTTTTCGCAACAATCTCTTACAAAGTTTTCAAAGGAAAACTTTCCTTCTCCTTCAAACTACGCTATGCTAAGATGTTACAACTAAAGTGTCTCTACTCTACACTCTAGTCTGATCTCTAAGCTCTGCTTCTACTGAAGTACAAATGAGGGGGACTCCCCCCTTTATATAGCTGGCCAAGTCCAACGGATGGCTCAGATTACAATCGGCTGGATGGCCCAGATTGTGCCACCTCAGCCCTAAACAAGATTCGCCCTAAAAACCGCCATAATGGAGAGTGGGGCAATAAATGAGTAATTAATGGCCACCATCTTCTAGAAGATTCCCGTTTGTAGATGCGTTCATACTATTCTCGATCTTCTTCTTGACGTTGTTCTTCAACTTCTTCTTTGTCACTTGAGCCGGGTACATACGAAATCTCAACACTTAGCCAATTTTTGCAATTTTTCTTCCTTCGAGGTTGAGATGTCATCTTGAATTACTTGCTTCATCATCATCGTTTGGTCTCGACGTTTCTCCTGCAAAACAAGCAAGGGGAAGAGTATTAGAACACTTCATAATATAAATTCAACTTACCAGGATTTTCACGCTCTAATTTCCAAGCATTCATCATCTTCACCAGCCAACTTTGCGTTCGAATTCTTCATGCCTTAGCCAATTTTCCAACCTATCTTGCATTTTGCCTGGCGCACTTCACTCTGATATTTCATCCAACTCAGACATCGAGAAGAATGTTTTGATTAGGAACTTGATCAAAAATCATCTAGGTGATCATTTTCAAATTCATCCGTCAAGGCATTTTTTAACACATTTCATCCCTCGCCTTAGAAAAATTTTAAATTTTCCCTTAGGAAAATTCATCCACCTGGTGCCCATCAAAAATATTCACCTTGAAGGCCTCGACAAAGTGTGGAAGACTTTAAAATCCATTCCTCATCGCAGACATCCAATACCCAGAAGAAAATTCTCTTCAGAACGCGTCGAATCCATGGGTACACAACGAACGGGTTCATTTAATTTTTTGAATTTTGAACCTTAGAAAAATAATTTTTTTAGCAAATTTAATCTATTTCTTCCTCTGTGAACATTTCTTGTTGCTCTGACTTGAAAATATTTATCAACCCTGTGAAGCTGGCATCATCGGACTCCTCACCTGGCAATTTATTCATGTCTTGAGAAATTTCATCATCCTCCATGTCTAGGCGTAATTTCCTAAGGAAGAAAATATTTTACCTTAGAAAATTTTCAAATCATTTTGAAAATTTTGCCTTAGAAAAATTTTGCCTTGGAAATTTTTAGCTTTGATCACTTTGCCTGTGAGAATTTTTTTTTTTATCCAACTTCATCCATGTCAGAGAATTTTCTTTCAAAACACATCATGCCCAACATGTTTGACCTTCATGTTTTATGTAGAACTTCAAGATGGGCGCATTTTTGATGTTATGGAGAACATTCTTAATTTTCAACGCATAGCATTATCCACCTCACTCTTTACTTGGCGCCTTTAGTACTTAGAAGAGGATGGGCGCATATAGAGGAGTTCTCTTCAAATTTAGAATATTTTTCAACCTCCTCTAGTCAAAGGCGCATTTGATAGCTCCAACTTCTGGTTTTATCTGCCTTAGACATTTTTTTTAAACATCTCTCACTCCTTAAGGCGCAAATGATAGGTTGGAGTTTGAGTTTTGTAAACTTAATAATCCTTTTGAAGCTTTTCACACACACCAAGTTAAGGCGCAAATGGGATGCTTGACTTTGAATTTCACACGCCTTAGTAACATCTTCAGTCTCCCCTTCAAGGTTAAGGCGCAAATGGGATGCTTAACTTATAGTTTCTGACACTTAGAAATTTTCAAACTCTTCTTTTTGCTTAAGGCGCATATAGAGGGGTGAGGTTGGAGTTTACATGCCTTAGTTGATTTTAGTGCTCCTTCCAAGTCCAAGCGCATATCAAATGGTAAGCTTTCATTTTATACCTTGGGCGCATAAAGAAGAGTCTTCTTCAAATTCAAAGACTTAGAATATTTTCAAGTCCCATATCTTGAAGTTAAGGCGCAAATGAGGCCCTGAGCTTCTATTTTATCAAACCTGGAAGAATCTTTGACTTGGGGCGCATTTAAGAGGTCATGCTTTGAATTTGAAGACTTAGAATATTTTCCATCTTGATGTCTCCTTCTTGGGCGCATTTAGGGCCCTGTGCTTCATTTTTCCATGCCTTAGAGAATTTTTAAATTTTCATTCCTCATGGGCGCATTTTGATGGGGGAGCTTCCAGTTTTATTGCCTTAGAATATTTTCCCTCAAACTTCTAACTTGGGCGCATTTACTAGGGTCAGCTTTCAGTTTATAACACTTAGATTATTTTTCCCTCTTCAAGCTTGCAAGGGCGCCTATGTGATAGGGAGTTTCAAATTTGCAAGACTTAGAATTTTTTGGAGTCTTCTTCAAAGTTAGGCGCATATCATACCTTGAACATCAAATTCCCACTCTTATTCTTTATAGGCGCATACAAGAGGGTGGTCTTTCACTTGGGGGCGCAAATAGCATGTTGAGTTTTCAATTTTCAACTCTAAGCTCAAGGGCGCATTTTGATGGGTAAGGATCCAATTTTCCATACTTAGAGATTTTTTCAACCCCTCCACTAGCCAGGGCGCAAATCAATGGTCATGCTTTCACTTTCATCAATTCCAAGTTCAAGGGCGCATTTTGACCCATGGGCTCTCATTTTTCTTACTTAGGCTATTTTCAAACTTCCTTACTCCACCTTGGGCGCATATAGAGTAGGCAACTTCAAGTTTCTAACACTTAGAAGATTTTCACCCTCATTCTCTCCTCAAGGGCACATTTGACCCCGTGTACTTTCAATTAAACAAATTTCAAGGTCCTCTCTTTGCCTTCTCAAGCTTCGGCGCATTTCCCTAGGCAAGCTTCCATTTTTTAATGCCTTACTAAATTTCTTGCCTCATCTTCAGCTTTTAAAGGCGTTCTTCACTGGCTGGACTTGAAAATTTATCAATTTCAGTGAATTTTATGCTCTTTGCCTAATTTAGGGCAACTCGATCATGCTAACCCTAATTTGCTATTTTTAGAAAATTCTTCAAATTTTGTGCTTTGGATTGACTTTTGACTCCAGAAAGCCTGATATTGCTTTGTTCTGAACCTCGGGATGTGTTTGTGCTACTGATACTTGATATCTGTCTGTACCTGCTATTTTTAGCAACTTACTAAAAATAGCAATGGCTCGGAATGCCTTCAAATTTTGCGTGTTGATTGCTTGAAGGGTGTTGATTGTGACTGAACGTCACTTCTGCCTGGCTTTTGTGCTCTGCCCTTGAATTTAGGAAACCCTAATTTCTCTGCCCAAGCCTGCTAAAAATAGTAAGTGCTTGATTTTTAATCTTCTGCAACTCCGTTCAACTTGAAATTCGCGCCATGGGATCTTCATCAGCTGCTTGACCTGTTCATACTGATGCTTCGCGTTGACCTGCTATTTTTGGCATGTTTCTGGAGGTGGCTTACTATTTATAGCACTTGCTTGTTTCTGATACCTCCACATCTCCGTTTGATTTGAAATTCGAATGATACGCTCCTCACCAGGTGACCTGCCTGTTGACACCGGCGCATGCTGCTGACTTTCTATTTTTAGCCTGTTTCCAAAATGACTTACTATAAATAGTAAGTGCTCCGTTTGCCTTCAAATTTTACCAGCAGATAGCTTGAAGGATGCTGATCGCGGTGGTATACACCGGTTTTCGAAAATTCTGACCTTTTACCCCTCTTTTTGGGTCCCGAAGCTGGAAACCCTAATTCATCTTGCATGCATATCAAACGATCTCCGTTTGTTCTCGTTTCTGTTGCATTGTGATCAGCTCGTGATTCTGAAGTGTTGGGAGGCAGCTGCTGGGATGCATCTGCTAAAAATAGCAAGTTCCTTAATAAGTGACTATCTCGCTTTGCATGTCACATCATCGCAAAGCTCTCGAAAAACCCACAAGGAATATGCAGACATGCAAAGAAAGCGCTGACATGCAAACCCTAAAAATAGCCCCGGAATACTGAATTCTGAAAGTCATTATCTCGCTTTGCATGTTACACCATCGCGAAGGTCTCTGAAAACCCAGAAGGAATCTCCAGACATGCATTGAAAAACTCTGCATATAGACCCTGAAATCTGCTCTGGAAGCTGAACTGCTAAAAATAGTAAGCTGTCCGTTGCATCTCAAATTTTGCACGCGAGCATCCTAACGTGTTCTGAACACAGTGTGACTGTCGGAATCTCAAAAATGCTGAAGGACTGCCTGTGATTGCACACTTACTAAAAATAGTAAGTAGTCAGAATCTGATGAAATTTTTGTGAAAACTTGCAGGAAGCACATTAACAACAGTGTTAGTCTCAATTTTTAATTTTTTCACCTTGCTTGACCTTAGATTGGCGGGAAAGTACAAACCCCTAATTTCTAGACTTGGCCAAATTTCACGTTTAATGACGGGCACAATCTCGGAAGGCAGACAGAAAAGAGACCGGAAAAAGAGAGAGAGAGAGACAAAAGACCAGAATGGAGCAAAAATTAGGGGTCCCCATCTAGAATGGGGTGATGTGTGAAAAGGTCACAACAGTATGTACCTATGTTCCACGACGTTCAGGGATGGGGACGAGGGGAAGACAGTGGATATGTCTCCTGGACGTCCCCTAGGGGGGCATTTTTAGGGGACGACAATACACAAATATATATATATATATATATAAATTTTTCAAAATTTATTAATATATTATAGAGAGGGAAAGAGAGAGAGATTGTCAATAATTGATAACAACAATATCAATATGTAAATAAATCACAAGAGCAGTCTTGTAATAGCACACTAAATGTTAATAAAGCATTATAATAGCAGTCTCAAACATCAATAAAACCATGGTTCAAAAGTAACAAAAACAAGAAAACCCCAATAGTGCAAATCTCTTAGGTAGAGTACATAACTTTTTAGCCTTGGATGCTGATGCTTCTCAATTATTCAAACCACTCTTGACACAAAAAGAAAATTACCTTGAAGATGGATTGAGAAGTATGCTTCCTAACATTGGTAATTAAAAATGCACATGCATTTTATCCAAAAGAGCCCCAAAAAATAGGCATGCAGTGGGGAAACCTCAAATTTCTTAGGCCTATAACATTCTTCAAAGTACTACAATGGCTCTGTATAGAAAAGTAGGGTAGAAAGCTATTCACACATTGAAGAAACACAAGGAATACAGTAACATGTAGAAAAATATATAGTACCATACATGCAAAATCTATGCAAATCTATACAAACAGATACAAACATAAAATACACAGTAACATACACACAAAATATATGCAAATCTGCATTGAAGAACCATAAAAGCATTAGTTTTTTATGTTATTTTTGCTACTGAAGTGTTTGCATCTGTTTGGGGATGGCTAGTCGTCCTCGGGATGGCAAGGGATGTCCCCGATGCCCCCCATCCATCCTCGGGATGGCGAGGGATGTCCCTAATGTCCCCCAGCCGTCTCAGGGATGACTAGCCATCCCCAAATGGGCAGGGACATTTCTTGTCATTTCCTGCTCTCTGGCCTGTTTCGGGGAAGGCAGGGGGACGTCCCCTTTGTGTCCCCCCATCCTCGAGATGGTAGGTGACGGGGACAGTGCATTTTGGGATAGGGGACACGTCCTTGTGTAACGCAAGTATGTACTAAATATGTTTCAACTTCCAAATCAATAAAGAATAACTGGGTCATCTTTCATTTATGAAATCTCCTTGTTTTAGCATTTTGCAATTTCTTACAATTTTCAGCACCTCTTTAACACTACTGGCACCGAAAAAAACAAACAAAAAAATCTGAATTCAAACAAAAACTCAAAATTCAGTTTGAAACCTTGAGGACCTCATAATATATTTATAAAGTCATCCACATTAAATATGGATTATGTTTTGATGTTCATAGCAGCATCGGTTGTATCCTTCCAGCGATCTCCTTTCATGATGATAAATTAACTAATAGCCTAGGGCTATTTAATTTATAGAGACATTGAATTGATGAAGAGGCACGATCGATGTTAATTATATTTAATTATTGAAGAGGCACAATTTAATGAAGAGATGCATTTTTTATGAGGCCGACCTCATGCTTCTTGGACACGATTTTTGAAAAGGCACATTCCTTCATGATGGATGCAATTTGAAGGGACACATTATTCTATGCTGGGACGACTTATTACTTTGAAGAGTTGCGTCCTCCCTTTCATTATGTATATATATTCGATGGAGTTTCATTGTTGATCATTCATTCTTAGTTCATCATAATGTAATGACCCCTTTCTGCTGGAGACACTTAAACCTGGTAACTTGTATTCAAAACGTTTCTCAATAGACATTAGAAGTATCAAAGATCAATAAATTACAATAATATATCTAATTTGATCTAAGATGATACAATCGTTTCATTCTTGTCACAAGATTATTCATTTCCTCCCAATTTCTCACTCTGAATGGTAATGTAGGTGGAACTCTATTATATCATTTAAAAAGATAGTGACAAACAGAGTCATTATTTATAAGGTTCGATAATTGCAAGCATCATTATGGATAATTGCAAATAATTTATTATTATTATATATATATATATAAAATATAGTTACCTGTTCTATCTCATAAATCTCTCGCCATTCATACCTTGGTCGATCTAAGGAGGCCTTTGTTAGCCAACGATAATAAGTTTTATTCTCCTCTTTACCTCAGCCAATGACTACCCTTCCCACTTCCTAATATACATTTATATATCTCTTGTTTGCTACCTTGCATCAGATTAAAGGAAAGTTTCTGACAGTATTCATTCTTTTACTTCCCAGCATTGCCTTCCAGCCTCCAGCCGCGAGTGATGCTGTCTTTCTAAAAAACCCCTTGTTATTAATATTGGAAGCAATAAATAATATATACTTTATTCCTGAGCCATTGTATGGGACAATCCACGAGAGTAGCCTGTCAAATGCTTTTCTTATATGCCTTTAATCTCCTTCCTGGTCCGTTTATTCTGTGTTGAGCGTCATATTTGATGATTGTTGAGTCTCTTTAGGGGTTGTGGGACCTTGCAAACTCCAAACGTTAATTGCAGAGACCTATCATGGCCTTTTTCCTGTGAGTCTCAAGAGTGACGACTTCTTTAAGATTGAGAATTAACCAATCCTTTATTCAGCAACTGAGCTCCCGATAAAATCCTCCTAGCGGTGATTTCTACACCCCTGCACAGGAATGATTCTTTGCTTCCCTTTATTCCCATCGTATCTCCCCAAGCTAACGGATGTGCCTTTATGGATGGTGAGTCTAAGATTATCCATATGGTAATGTATAACTATTGAAGTCTATAATGTTTTCCCAGCAAGTTCGTGTCTCTTTCATTATATCCCTTTTTTTTCCTCCTCCCCCCCTTTAGAATTGCATTGACCCTTATTTGAATTTGTTGCAGGAGACATGACTTCTCCGAGGCTTGGTGTTGGAACTGATTTGCCACCAAGGGTCAGCTCTTTTGACCCGAGTTTGGAAATATTTGCCTTTATTTTGATGATTATTTATATTTCATAGTTTGTATTTTATTTTATATACTTTCCTTTATTATAGATTGAGGAAGCATGTATTTATTAGTTTTCCTTATAGTAGGTAAATAGAAATTAAATATAATTATAATATTGTCTATAATTATAATATCTTTATTTATATTCATATTTATATCATAGTATCATTATAATAAGTATTAATATTATCTTTATAATTATAATAAAATTACTTATATATATATGTGTGTGTGTGTGTGTGTGTGTGTGTTTTATTTTATTTATTTGAGACATTGTTATTATTTTGATATTTGGTTTATTTATTTTTGTCTCAATATTTCATATTTGGTGTTATAATTCCAAGGACATGACACATAAAGTCGTCAATCATAGTGTGAATTTTGTAGGAGTGCAGATCGAGTTATTGATAGAAGGCTGATATTATCAATATTAGATTGCTTCATCTTGTTGTTGCATTTGCATCTGATTGTGGTACTTGTTATTGGCCTCATTATTGGCCTCTATTGTAAAGGAGACTCTCATTTGTGATTCAATATATAAGTGATATATTGTTGCTGGGTTTTCTCCCTCAAGTGGAGGGTTTTCCCAGGGTATCTGCTGTGTTATTGTGTTGAATTTTGAATTAATTTTCTGTGCTCTAATCTGATCATAAAACTAACATGATATCAGAGCGGGTTTGAAGAAGATCTTGATCAAATTTTGTATTATAGTGATACTCTTTATTCTCTTTCTCATCGTTAATTACTTCTATCTCTTCTTTAAGATGGTGAACGGTCTTAAGATTGAGGATAGACTCGAGGGAGCATCAAATTTTACATCTTGGAGATTCAAAATTATGCTCACATTGGAAGAAAATGAATTGGCTGAGTTTGTGGAGAGCAAAGTTCCCAAGCCTATGAATGAGGAAGAGAAGGTTCAATGGAAGAAGAAAGATATTAAGGTGAAGAAGATGTTAGTTGATTCCGTGAAGGATCATATTGTTCCTATTGTCTCCAAGTTGAAGATGGCAAGAGAGATGTTTAAAACTTTGGAGGAGATGTACGAAATCAACAACACAAGCCGGGCACTTGCACTGAAGCAACAACTCCATAATGTGAAGATGGAAAAAGGAGAATTTGTTATTGCTTATTTCATGAAGATCTCCGAATTGAGAGATTAGCTCTCTACTATTGGTCATGTGGTTGATGATAAGGACTTGACCATGCTTGCTCTGAATGGTCTTCCTTCGTCTTGGGAGTCTTACATTCAAGGAATCAGTGCAAGATCGAAACTTCCTAAGTTTGATCGTTTGAGGGAAGATTGCATTCAGGAGGAGTTTAGGTTGGATGCAAGAGGAATTGGTCAAAGCTCCACTAATGAAGACATTCATGTTCTTGCCACTCAATCCTCCAAGAAGAAAGGGAAAGGTGGAAAGAAAGGATATTTCAAGAGGAATAGAGATAAAGAAGCTGATGGTGCTCATGCATTCAAGAAGAAGACGGACCTCTCCAAAGTCCAATGCTTTAGATGTGACAAGTATGGTCATTATGCTAAAGATTGTCCAACTAGGCCTAAGCAGTAGACTACTATTGTAGATGTTGATGATGTCTCTCCGCAAAAGGTTCATGTGAATACTTATTCTATTCAGCACTGTCAAGCAATGTACCTACCGACACCAACACTTGGTTGATTAATAGTGGTGCCTCTCACCACATCACCGGATTTAGGGACCATCTAACTAATTTGGTGGAGAGAGATTCTAGTGAACAAGTCATTGTTGGAGATGATGCTAGTTACTCTGTGAAAGGAATTGGGACCTCTACTCTCCACTTGGGTTCTGACATTTCCCTACAATTGAGTGATGTTCTATATGTTCCAGGCATCAAGCAAAACCTTGTTTCCATTTCAGCCTTGGAAGACATGGGGTACCAAGTTACATTCTCTAAAGGAAAAGTTCTTGTGTGGACAAAGAATTCCAACTTCAAGACTACTTGGGTGATTGGAGTTAGACATGAGAGCCTCTACAGGCTATGCACTCGTCCACTTCAGGCTCTAGTGCATAATTCTTCAAGTATGTGTGAACTTTGGCATCGAAGATTGGCTCACCTTCACTTTCGAGCTCTACCTATCATGGAGAAGATGGTCACGGGCCTTTCGAAGTTCAACCAGGAGCATGAAGGTACTTGTAGAGGCTACGCTTTGGGTAAGAATACAAAAGGTCCATTTCATAGTAGAGAAAGTAGATCCAAATGTATTCTAGATCTCATTCATTCTGATTTATGTGGTCCAATGTCTATTGCTTCTTCAAGTGGTTTCTTGTATTACATTATTTTTATTGATGACTACTCTAGAAAGACTTGGATTTATTTTTTGAAATCTAAAGAATCTGAGGAGGTATTAGAAAGGTTCAAGGAATTCGAAGCTTAGGTGGAGAATTTGTTTAGGAAGAGGATCAAAGTTTTGAGATCCGATAACGGAGGAGAGTACACTTCCGGTAGCTTTCGTAGTTTTTGCATTGAAGCTAGGATTAAGAGGGAGTTCAGTGTCCCTTATAATCCTCAACAGAACGGTGTTGCTAAAAGGAAGAATAGATCTATTGTGGAAGTGTTGTACCCAAAACCAAAATTTTTGCTTCACTAAGGCATTTTGCTTAATTGAGTCTTAATCTTGTTAAAGTGATGTCAGAAGGTCGTTTTTGGGGTTTTTAAGTATGGAGTTGGTGTCAGTTTCATGTCAGTCTGTTTCTGAAGGAAAATCATCAAAAAAAAATTTCTCTGGAGAGGGGAGCACATTCTCAAATGGGCGCCCTATCTTTTAGGGGCTCAGATCCTATTTTTAGGGTTTGTCACCTCCAACAGACATTTGTCCGGCATCACATCAGCTTCGCAACGGGCTATCAAGCTTGTCAAATGGACCTGTTTTCGTGCAAGTTATGGAAGATATAGCGCAAAACGAGAGGAACGATAGAATTGGCTAACACTGGAAAAAAGAGCAACTTTTGAAAAAGGCGCCCTTCTTTTTGAGGTGTCAAATGAAGGTTTTTGACTAAATGCCACCTGAGATGTTTGTCTCACATTTGTTCAGGCTTCGTGACGCATCCGTCAGTGGGTGAATCTGAGTTGCTGAAGTGCCTGAGCTGGAGGTCAAATATAGGGTCAAATCTTAGTCAAAATATCAAGGAATGAACAAAAGAGCACTTTTTCAGAAAGGCGCCTGAGCTTTTCAAGCCTTTAATGCCTTCTTTTTGATGATTTCAGATATTCAATTTGTCCGTGTTACGTTCAGCTTTCTGTTGCCTGTCTCCGTCGGATCCGAGTATGACTCAGCAGCTTGCAGTTGGAGTTTTAGTATTATTTTGGTCAGTTCCAAAAATGGCTCTCTGGGAGTAAAAGAGCAACTTTTGAAAAAGGCGCCCTTGATTTTCACCCCTCAGATGATGTTTTCTGGAGAAATGTGCCTTTGCAGTTGTCATACAAAATGAAGTCAGCTCCGCAATGAACCTGTAATCCAATCCTGAAACTTGGTCAATCAGAAGTTATGAAGAATTTATTTTTCCCTTCGTTCGAGATGCAGATGTCAAAATTTGACTAAGTCAGAGAAAAAGAGCAGTTCTTGAAAAGGGCGCTTGGATTTTTGAGCCTTCAGACGTTAGTTTTATGATGTTCAGCCTCAAGGTATCTTTTGATCAGTTTTTGTCCTGCTCTGCGATGCACCTGTCAGCCAGCCAATCGGTGGAGTCAGTCAGCCAGTGTCAGAGGATGAACAAAGGTCTCGAAGGAGGTTTAAGTCTAAATTTTCATGAAAATTGGCTAAGTTTGGAATTCGCCTTAAGAGGTCAAAGTTGAGTTTTCGAAAGAGGTTGACTGGTGTGCCTTAACTTGAGTTTTGACTTCAGTTAGACTGAACGATTTCTGGGTTGTCATCTCCAGTTCATATATTGGCATGTTGAGTGATCTTTCAGTTCGCATGTCGAGTTAACTAGTTTGCATGTTGAGTTAACTTGTTTGCATGTTCGCTTAACTGAAGATTATGCTCGAAAATCAACTTTAGTTTGCATGCATGGCGCAATTGGTTGAAATTATGAAGACTTTGTGAAGTTGGTGCTTCATTCATTGTCAACTGAAGTTCTGAAAAGGGGACGCCATATTTAAATTAAAGCATGAAGCATGATTTTGTGAAGTATGGCGAATTTATCTTTGTCAACTGAAGTTTCCAAAAGGGACGCCATATTTAGAGTTTTTAAAAGATTTAAAGCATGAGGTTGAAGTTGCCGCTTCACTTTTTGATTGTCAACTTCAGTTCTAAAAGGGACGCTTTAATTCTTATTTATGAATTTAGTGAATTTTTGAAATATGGCGAATTCAACAAGGATTGTCAACTGAAGTCAAATTCGCATGGTGCTTTAAATAAATTTGCAACTGAAGTCTTGGTAAGGCGCCCTAAAGCATGATGCTTTATTTAGCTTATTTTAGTTTCAGTTAACTAAAATGAGGTCCAATCACAAGCCAAGCGCCATTTTTCAAGGTTTAATGCCTTTGTGCTAATTTCAAAGATGAAAATCTATTTATTCAAGCATTGGCGTCCATTATTTCTTCATCTCAAGCTTCGAAATATACATTCTTCTTGAGTGAGCAGCAAGTTAAAGGTGCTATAGGTGTCAGAATTCAGTGTTCTTCATAGCAACGGATTCAGATTGATCAGAGGAAGAAGATTTCAGACTTTGTTTTCAGTTTGCATGCAGGTTTCATTGAATTCCAAAACAGAGATGGGCGAATTCTACAGAAGCAGAGCAAACAAAACTTTCTATCTTCTGTCTTATTTCTTCTATTTCTCGTCTTAGATTTCTTCGCATGTCAAAGAAATTCAGCATATTTTCAGAATCTGACCATCTGGGTTCGCATATTTCAGTGTCAGCAGCAAAACCCATGTCTTAGATTTTTTCGAGAAAATTGCCCCGCAGCCTTCATTCTGAAGCTCTATGCTTTTTTCCAAAGATTTCTTTGCATGTGGGATAAAATCACATCTTTTTGAAAATCGCATCATTTGGGTTTGTTCAGAATTCCGTTGTGCACAAAACCCATGTTCCAGATTTTCTCAAAAAAATTTGCCCCGGGAAGCTCTAAAAACACCTGCAATTCTCGACTGAAGAATCTTTGCATGTCAAGCTAAATGGCGTTTTTTCAAAATTCTGACGTTGTGGGTTGTCTTAGAATCATTTTTCGGACAAAACCCACGTCTTAGAATTTTTGGTAAAAATTATCCTCCGACACGCTATTTTTAGCCTCACCAGGGGCCATTTTAGCTTTCCGGAGAAAGTTGTTAGAACATAGTCGTGTTCACAGTCACCGGGCAAGTTTTTCAGAAGGCGGTTCAACTAGACTGAATTCAAGACCAAATCAGTCTTTCATCAGAGTAGCTGACAATGAAGCGTTAAGTTGCAAAAGGAATAGAGATCATTCCATTTACAGAGCCGCCCAAGTTACTCAAATCGCGTGCCATTATCTTCGTGAAGATGGTACCTCCGCTGATCTCAAGGTTGTGCAAACTAAGTTTCAAAAGCATGCTTGTGATATCTTGATGGAGATTCTAGATCACATTTCAATAATTTCAGCTAATTTCAAGAAAGCGGCTGAAGATATCAAAGAATGCATGCAGGAGAGTGACAGAGAACTAAAGAAACAGATTATTGTTTTGGATAGCATCAAAGTGCTAGACGACAGAGAAATTGATGAGTTCTTGGCCGAAGTGTTAGACCGAGATGACATGGAGTGATCTGCCAGTTGGAACTTTGTAATGTCCCCTTCTCAAACCTGATCTTTCTAGTGACCGTTGGCCTTTTCCTTGGGAACCCGAAGGCTAGTCGGAAGATAAATTAGGGTTTCCTATTTTTGAGGAGGTCATTGTTCAAAGATGATGGATTCAATGGCGGATCCTTTCTGGGTTTTCAGAGAGCTTCGCAGTGGTGTGTTCATCTCGGCATTCTGAGCATTTTCCGGAATTTACTATTTTTAGTAAATTCTATTTTTAGCAGCTTTCCAGTTGAGTTCAGCTCGGTTGACTTCCTGCTTCAGTTTGGTCAGATGTTTTGCTCAGTATTGGCTTCAGGGCATATTCAGAAGGATAAGTTAAGTCATTTAATTAAAAAGTCACGTTTTAATTATTATATTTTAACGTTGACCCTTGGCCTAGAGTTAATGACTTAAGGTTGTTTTAAAAAGGTGATCTTTTGAGGGTGGCGCCTCATTAAGGAATATTTTAATTATTACTAAAGTCTGAGCAAGCTTTGTTGGGCGCATTTATTAAAGTATGATATTTATTTAAAATATCAAATCTAAAGCTTTGAAGGAAAAGTACGCCCATCCTTGAGGAGATTGGGTTTTGACCTAAAAGCGGATTTTAGGGTTTTGAGAAGTCAACTGGAGAATTATAAAAAGGAGTCTTGGAGCATCATTTGGTATCTTTTATCTACAGGAATGTTATGCTGCCGGATTGGCTTTGGGATTGCTTCGAGGAATGAAGGCCTCCTAGCTTGGGCATTGCTTCTCGCTTGAAAGACAGCGACTAGTGGTGATTTAGTCTAGTTTGTGAGTTACATTTAGTTTATGCATTGTAATCAGCTTATCGCATGGTTAGATCTGATTTGCATATTAGTGGTTTTCAGCATTTTGCATTATTTGTTATAGCAGATTCATGTTTTTATTCATAAATCAAAAAAGACAAAAGTATTGCATCTGGGTATTAACCCATTCCCCTTGTTAAGGCTAGGCGCCATCATTCTCTAATTTGCAGATTTTTTAGAGAAGTATTTAATTTAATAGAGCAGATCGCCTTCCTTCTTGCAGCCGTACCATTTGATTGCATTGGGTCTCGTGCATAATTAATTGTGGTTGTTTGGATCTGTTTCCTGTGTCTCATCTTAGGCGCCTCCATTGTTAGAGCTTATTGCATTTGGTTTCATGTTAATTGGGCAAGTTAAGAGAGAGATATGAGCAAAATAGTGAATTCCTTAGACTGCTGTTTTTAATTCAAGAGTGCAGATTTATCCAAAAATCAGAGTTGTAATTTTGAGCATTGAAAGGTCTATTGTTTTGGCTCTTCTAACCATACTAAGAAGAGATCTTTTGATGTAATGTTAAGCTCTCAAATTTCTATGATTTCAGCAGGCAGATGAACATCCTTTGTAAAACTGACAGTAGTACTGGCAGTCATTTCATTCTTGTTCAAATCTGATTGTAATTCTCAAATTCATTTAAGTTATTGTAATAGTTACAGCTCCGCCCTATGGTAGCTACTTTCCCAGCTTGGGTTAGCAAGCACATTCTGGGTGTCGAGTATTTCCAGTTTCAGCATTTATTTCAAGCATTTAATTCTGTAATCACTCCGTCATATGGTCGCCCCTCACTCCGCCTTGGATTGGGTAGCACATACTTGACGTTGAGTTCCTTTCTGTATTTAGAGTAGAGATCCTCTGACCAATGCTCGCCATCATCGGTGCCATTCTGGTTAGAGTTGTTTTCTTGCACGTTTTGGTTTATTCTCTAACCTTAACGGGTGCTCTGCTTTGTAATTTGTAAATTGAAAAACGAAAAAATTTGGCTCGGAATATTTCAGTGGTATCAGAGCCAAGATCCTGCCATCCTGTGCCCATCAGAATTCACTTGACAGAAAAAACAGATTCTACATCAGAGGTGAGAGCTGAGTTCAGTATTAGCTTTCAGAAGTTTCAAAGATGTTGCATTTTCTAAGGTCTATGGGTCGTGAGAAGTCAGATTCAACTATGGCATCGGAGGAAGGAAAGGTTAGTGATGTCGTAAGGGACTTCATTGAATATGCCAAACAGTTTAAAAGACAATGTGAAGATGAGGCTGTCAAACTCCGTGAGCAATATCAAACCATGCCAGATGATTATAGGTACAATGTTTCATTAGATTCCCATTTGAGGTGTGTGGCGTCACTGGAGCCCGAAAAGTTGAAGATGGTGGACCACATTAGGAAAAGGATAAAAAGGGAAGCAGAACAAGCTTTGTTCGAAGAATCAAAGAAGGAAGGAGATGAAGTGCCTATTTGTGGATTGCAGCCGACAAATATGCAAGTTGAAGAGAAAAATCAGTCATCTAGCATTGAAGATGGCACAAACAAGGTGCACATATCACATCAAAATGATCGTGAGCTCGAAGGAGAAAACGTGACAGTTGAAGAGTGTGTGGAAGAGCCTCATAATATGCCCCTTGACTTGCATGTGATAGCAAGTGAAGAAGAGCAAGTTGAAGGAAATACTATTGGTGTCTTTGAATCAGCTTATGACCGTTACCAAAGTGATGATGTTGGTAATGATTTCGATGTGTTTGTACCTCCTCTTGTTGAAGATTTAGTGAGGGATAGTTTTGCTCTTGTTGCTGTCTCAACTCCCCGAGAAGTTCCACATGAGGAAATCAGCAACATACTTTCTCATGATAGTTCCATAAAAGATAATGAAGGTGAAGTTTTCGAAACAAGCAGCATCGAAGAATCTTCACTTCATTTCGGTGGTGACATTGTTGGATTTGGGTTTGACCAACAAACCAAACCATCGGAAGAAAATGTTTTTGAAGATATCAGCTTAAGAGATTCAGGATTTGACTTATTCATTGAGTCAATACTTCCAGTGAAGCATGAAAAACCTCTTCCTGTTGATCATCTCAGTCAACCCCTTGGCATTTGGGATCCAGGTGTGTTGGCACAGAGGTATAACAAAGAACCTTTGTGGGATGAATTTCCTTTTGATCCTGATGAAAACCAAAATATTGTCTGCCTTGCAAGCTATGAGGAGGCCAAAGGAGAAGTTGTCTTTGATGAAGAAGCTTACTTTGAAGAGCTCCATGGTGATCCCTTCAAGTTGATTGCAGCCACCAAGGAGGATGTTGTTACTTCCGAAACTTTCAAACCAGCATTCAATGATTGTTCGTTTGAGTCAGGGGCTGCCATAGCCTTTGATCAAAATGGCAATGAGGTGGATGAAGAGCTTGAAGACCTTACGGCTTTTGAAGAAGAAAGGTTCAATGTGGTTTTAGATCACAAGGCTGATCTACCAAGGCAAGAAGCTGATTGCAAGCTTGAGGACGAAGAAACTGTGGAGTATGTTCCTCTCCATGACACTGAACATTCTCCATTAGTTGAGGATGAAAGACAAGAAGGTTGGAGCAGCTTTGAGGACAGCGATGTCACAAAACAAAGTTCTGATTTTGAAAAGCAGCCAACCAGCAATTCACCATCTTCGCATTCTTATGAGTGGGAAGGACAATTCAAGGTGTTCGTTGACAAGGAAGTGCAAGCTTTATCCTTGTTTGATCACACACATAGCTTGGTTGAGGAATTGTACTGGAAGGCTCAGCTTGAAGAGAGACAAAGAGGAGTGAAAGATGAAGTTGCTCTTCCCAATCTGCAACTTATCAGAAACTCTTTGGTAACCTTGAAGTCCGAGTACATGCACTTGGTTGAAGATCGTGATTATGCCATTGAAGTTGCAAAGAAGACCATTTGTGCTTCTCAAGATAGAGTAAGAAAGATTGATGAACTTTCTCTGGAGCTTGGATCAACAAGAGCTACGCTAGAAGAAACTCAAATGGCATTAATGGAAATAGAAAATCAGTTTGCTGATTTCAAAATTTTCACAAAGCAAGAGAATGCACATAAAGCCGAAGAAATCAAGCAAGTATTTTGTGAGCTTGATAGTCTTCGAGAAGAGTTTGACCTTGAAGGTTTCACAAGAAGGACTGAAGTTACAAGTGCAGATTTAGATCAGCAAGATGGATGGAATAACTTTTCAATTTTTGACAATCCTCTCTTTGAAGAAGGTGATGAAGGAGATTATGGCAATCCTCTCTATGTGATGGAAGATGAAACAAAGAATGAGACTGAGTATGGTTTCCAGTGCTTGGATGCTTTGATCTCACTCCATGTGGATGTGCCACATTTGCTGATTAGTCATGAATGCATAAGTGGGTTTGAGGATGGAGGTTCTACATGGGAGGTGACGAAGCAAGGTAATTTCAACATCCATGACATCAAGGTGTTGATGAGACAAGTCTTGATAGCTGTTGGTAACTTCATTACAGCAGCAACGAGTGAAGATTTCAGACCTACTACTCAGGGGAAATGGGAAAAAGGTGAACTAGACTTTGGTGGGTGCACTCTTGACAATCCATCCCTTGGGTGGAATGATGTTTGGAATCATATTGATCAGTTTTGGGAGCTGAATTTGAAGCCACTCTATGTTTCATACTCCCTTAATGTGGAAGCTTTCATGGTTAAGCTTCAAGGATTTACTACATGGGACATCAGTTTCGTGAGAAGGCACTTGGTTCTCACTAGCACTTGGGAATGTGTAGAGATTTCTTTTCAGTGTGTTGAAAATCACTTTCAGTTGGGTATCCATGCTGGGGATTCTCAACTTGGGTTGTTAAAATTTATTATTTATGGAAAAGACTTTTGGAGGGATAAGGATCAAATTTCTAGATTTGTTGATGTTGTTCCCTTCTTTTCCAGCTACTTGATGGTTCCGTTTGTTCATCAACAAATGGATTGGAGAGAAATTTTGAATATGGGTTGGAGAGATCAACGATCGGTAGTTCTTGGAAGTGACTTTCAGCTCAGACAAGGGCAGATTTTGAGACACGAGCTTGCTGGTTGGTGGCAGACCAGCCACCTTACTTATGGAGTTACTCTCATTCAGGAGAGTTGGTTCCTCACTCCTGATCAAAGAGGTGGTAGTTCTCTCATGGAGATGAATCTAGTGTGTTTTCCAACCACCTTGGAGGTGTCACTTTGCAGCTCGATGGTCATCTCACATGCTCACGCTTGGGATTTGGAGTGGTGTTGTTGTTTTCCCTTGGGTAGGACTCGAGAATCAGATTGCACTGCGCTGATCCTAGTCTTGATCAGCAGTAATTATTTGTTCCTTCACACTTTTCCTACCCTCCAAATTCATCTTATGATGGTTGATGATGTAAACTTTGACAGTTTACTCTCAGTATTGATTCATGACAGCAGTAGCTCACATGATTTGGTTCACCATTCGGAGACTCATGGGGTTGGAACTATGATTGTTTTCTGCAGTCTTCATGGTTGTCCCAGTATAATTCAGATGAGGCATGGTAGCTTTATGCGGAGACATGGGTATGAGTTTGTGGAGCTCTTGCAAAGGAATGCTTCCCTCCTTGCAAGAAGATTTGTCGAGGTCACACTTGCAGGCATGGTCCCGTTTGCTACCATGTGGAGGTATGGGGAGGAGTTCGATTTTGATTTGAATAGTCTATCTCTCCTATTGCTTAGAATGGTGATTGACAGTAGTATGGTTGATACTGTTAATTCGGGGGATCGTGGACATGAGATGTTGCATGATTTTGATTTCCTTCCTTTAAGATCTTTCAGTTTGAGAATCATAGATGGTAACACTTTGGAGTTACAAGGGGAGTCAGTGCAGCATTGGCATGATATTTTCATTGATGTGATCAAAGTGGTGCAGCATCGGCATGGTGGGTTTTTCCTGAGACACATTTGGGAACCAGGGATCATACTTGTTGCGTATGGATTAATCTTCAAATTACTGGAGTTGTGGTGGTATTGCTTGAGGACAAGCAATTTTGGGAAGGGCAGATTGTAATGTCCCCTTCTCAAACCTGATCTTTCTAGTGACCGTTGGCCTTTTCCTTGGGAACCCGAAGGCTAGTCGGAAGATAAATTAGGGTTTCCTATTTTTGAGGAGGTCATTGCTCAAAGATGATGGATTCAATGGCGGATCCTTTCTGGGTTTTCAGAGAGCTTCGCAGTGGTGTGTTCATCTCGGCATTCTGAGCATTTTCCGGAATTTACTATTTTTAGTAAATTCTATTTTTAGCAGCTTTCCAGTTGAGTTCAGCTCGGTTGACTTCCTGCTTCAGTTTGGTCAGATGTTTTGCTCAGTATTGGCTTCAGGGCACATTCGGAAGGATAAGTTAAGTCATTTAATTAAAAAGTCACGTTTTAATTATTATATTTTAACGTTGACCCTTGGCCTAGAGTTAATGACTTAAGGTTGTTTTAAAAAGGTGATCTTTTGAGGGTGGCGCCTCATTAAGGAATATTTTAATTATTACTAAAGTCTGAGCAAGCTTTGTTGGGCGCATTTATTAAAGTATGATATTTATTTAAAATATCAAATCTAAAGCTTTGAAGGAAAAGTACGCCCATCCTTGAGGAGATTGGGTTTTGACCTAAAAGCGGATTTTAGGGTTTTGAGAAGTCAACTGGAGAATTATAAAAAGGAGTCTTGGAGCATCATTTGGTATCTTTTATCTACAGGAATGTTATGCTGCCGGATTGGCTTTGGGATTGCTTCGAGGAATGAAGGCCTCCTAGCTTGGGCATTGCTTCTCGCTTGAAAGACAGCGACTAGTGGTGATTTAGTCTAGTTTGTGAGTTACATTTAGTTTATGCATTGTAATCAGCTTATCGCATGGTTAGATCTGATTTGCATATTAGTGGTTTTCAGCATTTTGCATTATTTGTTATAGCAGATTCATGTTTTTATTCATAAATCAAAAAAGACAAAAGTATTGCATCTGGGTATTAACCCATTCCCCTTGTTAAGGCTAGGCGCCATCATTCTCTAATTTGCAGATTTTTTAGAGAAGTATTTAATTTAATAGAGCAGATCGCCTTCCTTCTTGCAGCCGTACCATTTGATTGCATTGGGTCTCGTGCATAATTAATTGTGGTTGTTTGGATCTGTTTCCTGTGTGTCATCTTAGGCGCCTCCATTGTTAGAGCTTATTGCATTTGGTTTCATGTTAATTGGGCAAGTTAAGAGAGAGATATGAGCAAAATAGTGAATTCCTTAGACTGCTGTTTTTAATTCAAGAGTGCAGATTTATCCAAAAATCAGAGTTGTAATTTTGAGCATTGAAAGGTCTATTGTTTTGGCTCTTCTAACCATACTAAGAAGAGATCTTTTGATGTAATGTTAAGCTCTCAAATTTCTATGATTTCTGCAGGCAGATGAACATCCTTTGTAAAACTGACAGTAGTACTGGCAGTCATTTCATTCTTGTTCAAATCTGATTGTAATTCTCAAATTCATTTAAGTTATTGTAATAGTTACAGCTCCGCCCTATGGTAGCTACTTTCCCAGCTTGGGTTAGCAAGCACATTCTGGGTGTCGAGTATTTCTAGTCTCAGCATTTATTTCAAGCATTTAATTCTGTAATCACTCGAGTCATATGGTGGCCCTCACTCGCGCCAGTTGGGTGGCACATACTTGGCGTTGAGTTCCTTTCGTATTTAGGTAGAGATCCTCCGACAATGCTGCGCCATCATCGGTGCCATTAAGTTTAAGAGTTTGTTTCTTCTGCGTTTTGGTTTGTTATACCTTATGCTTGGATTGCTGCGCTTTGTAATTTGTAAATTGAAAGCGAAAAATTTGGCTGAATAATATTTCAAACTTCGCGGTTAGTTTGAGGATAGAATCAGAGCAGCGATTAACTTTCGACTTTTCGGTCTTGAGAGTTCGCCTAGCGACTTCATACATGCTTATCTCTTCCTTGGGATTATCTTCGAGGAGTTAGGTTAGGGTTCCGATTAGCTGAAGGTGATGTCGATTAACTTTGCTTCATCAGGGCGATGCATGCTTGCACATGGTCCATTAGGATTAAAATGTTTAGGTTAAGCGATGGTAGCTTTCGATTAAGCTGTATAGTTCTTTATTAGGGTTTAGTAATAAATCTTGCATGCATTGCAAAGGCTGTAGTTGACTCAAAGGTGATTTTGGGTTCCTACACCTTTGATGTCTATATAATAGAGCTTTTGCTCATTTGTAATTAACTTTTGCCGCAGAGAGAGAAATATATGTTGTGCTTACCTTGCCCTCAATATTACTCTTTTGGTATTTGTTCGTGTGTTTTCGCTATTATGATTAATTGTTATGCCACATAGGGTTTCATGCAATTATAATGGTGAATTCTTTCTTGTTTTGTGTTCAATAAACTTGTTCAGATTGAGATGATAGTTGTGCCACCTTGCCTTCAAGTAGAGAATCTGTACTTGGTGATCGTGTGATGTGTGTGAATAATAAACTTATTCGGATTGAGCTGATAGTTGTGCCACCTTGCCTTCAAGTTGAGAATCCGTACTTAGTTTATCGTATATTTGTTGTTGCCAATAAGCTTGTTTAGATTGAGCTGATAGATGTGCCACCTTGCCTTGAGTTGAGAATCTATACTGGATTTATCGTCGGATCGTCAAACCTTGCTCCATTTCCTCATGCTCACATTTTCTTGAGGAAGCTGGATGAATTTAAAGTAGTTAGCTTAGTTGTAGTTAATGATCGTGAAACTTGAGAAAATCCTTAGGCTGCGTTCTTGGCCCTCTTAACCTTGTGCATATATTCTAGCTAGAACAAAAGATAGGACTTAGATTACTTTTTTTCTTTTCCACGCATTCCAACACTACGAGGGAGCTTCCCCTCCTAATTTGAAGAGCACTCATTACGCAGTGTGCATAGCTGTCCATACAAACCTGCACTCCAGAGGTGTTAGTTTTTACGCCAACAGGAAGCAGCCAAAGCCACGATTCATGACCAAGATCTACAAACCTTCCTTTGGGCGGAAGCATCTAGGACAATAGTCTATGTTCAGAATAGAAGTCCTCACCGCATTTTGGAGAATATGACTCCCGAAGAAGCATTCACAAGAGTGAAGCCGAAAGTGAGTCACTTGAGGATCTTTGGTTGTCCTGTGTATGTTCATGTACTGAAGAACAAGAGAACAAAGTTGAATCCTTTTGGAAAGAAGGGGATATTTGTAGGTTACAATGAAACATCAAAAGCCTA
The DNA here is from genome assembly GCA_007258455.2 of Sequoia sempervirens. Lineage (NCBI taxonomy): Eukaryota > Viridiplantae > Streptophyta > Pinopsida > Cupressales > Cupressaceae > Sequoia > Sequoia sempervirens. Next base: position 57,491 of record VDFB02253770.1, read on the forward strand.
CAAAATCTACATCCCAGGTCAGAAGTTGATCGAGATTAGTAGAGATGTCACATTTGAAGAAGATGTTGCATTCAGAAGATCCAAGGGCACTCATATGGAGATTGATAATTAGAGTTTCCTCAGGATATGGAAGTTGACCATGCTCCTGAGATTCAGAGGGAGGCTTTAGAACCAAAAGAAGTTGATGATCTAGTTGAGCCCTTGGAACTTACTGATGGGCCTACCGATATTGTGATTGGAAGAAAAAGACTTCTTTGGGCTAGGAAAACAATGCAAGAGGTAGAAAGGTTTGCATCACCAAGAGGAACCTTCAGAGAAAGTAAGATACCTCACAAGTTTTCCAGTTATGTAGCTTTGATGAGTCAGATTATTGGGTTTGAGCCTTCCAATGTTGAGGAAGCTTCTAGTCAACAAGTTTGGAGAGATGCTATGTCAGAAGAGTATCAGTCCATTCTCAATAATGATGTTTGGGACATTGTTCCTAGACCCGAAGGAAAATCTGTGGTATCTTCTAAATGGCTCTTCAAAATCAAGCATGCAGCTGTTGGGAGCATTAAGAAGTACAAGGCAAGATTCGTGGCTAGAGGGTTTTCACAAAAAGAGGGAGTTGACTATGAAGAAACACTCGCTCCAGTTGCTCGTTATACTTCTTTTAGGACAATCATTGCCATTGCTGCATCTAGAGGATGGAAGATTCACCAAATGGATGTGAAGACAACTTTTTTGAATGGTGTAATCGAGGAAGGGGTATACATTGAGCAACTTGATGGATTTGAGGTACATGGGAAGGAGTCTCATGTTTGCAGGCTGAAGAAGGCCTTGTATGGTCTTAAGTAGGCTCCTCGTGCTTGGTACGAAAGGATTGATCATTACCTATCAAGCTTGGGCTTCTCCAAGAATGATGCTGATTCAAACCTGTATTTCAAGGTAATCAATGGCGAAGCATTGATTTTGGTTTTGTATGTTGATGATCTGATTCTTATTGGGGAAGAACACCTCATTATCAAATGCAAGGAGTTAGCTTCTGAATTTGAAATGAAGGATCTTGGTCTCATGCATTACTTCCCTGGCTTAGAAGTTTGGAAGAAGCCAGATGAAATGATTCTAAGTCAAGGGAAGTACACCATTGATATTCTGAAGAGATTTGGTATGATGAATTGTAAATCCATGTCTACACCTATGGAGACCAACTTGCATAAATTGAAAGAGGCTGTAGCTAGTTCAGACCTAGTGGATTCTACATTATACAGGCAATTGATTGGATCGTTGATGTATCTAGTCAATACTAGACCGGATATCTGCTATGCAATGAATGCACTCAGTCAGTTCATGTGTGAACCAAGGCAGATACATCTAGTTGCAGCAAAACATATCCTGAGATACTTGCGTGGCACAGTTGGATATGGATTGAGATACTCTTTAGGTATAGATTTGAAGTTGCATGGTTATACTGATTCTGATTGGGCAGGGTGTGTCATTGATCGGAAGAGCACCTTTGGATGTTGCTTCAGTTTGGGGTTTGCGATGATAGATTGGTGCAGCAGGAAGCAGTCTTCTGTAGCATTGAGTACAAAGGCTGAGTATATTGTAGCTTGTGTGGCAGCTCGAGAAGCAGTGTGGCTTTGGAAGCTCCTTGCAGGATTGTTTGGGCAATCAATGGAGCCTATTATCATTCATTATGATAACCAGAGTTGTGTGAAGCTTTCTGTCAATCCTGTGTTTCATTATAGAACTAAGCATGTGGAGATCAAATACCATTATATCAGAGATATGGTATTGAGGAAAGCAATTCAATTGAGGTATATCAGCACTGATGAGAAGACGACAGACATTCTCACCAAGCTTTTCTCCAGGATAAAGTTTGTGTACTTTTGAGACAAGCTTGGTATGGTGAGAATCAAGCCCTAGCTGAGAAGGAGTCTCAGTATCAATGATCCTCTTTAATGCATTTCTCTTTGAGAGAGATTTGAGGTGCAAGCCCTTGTTAATGCATTTCGCTTTGAGATTTGAGGTGAAAGCCCTTGTTTCCACCCTCTAGGAGAGCCATGGTGGATGTCATGTGTGTGACTGTAATGTCCCCTTCTCGAACCTGACCTTTCCAGTGACCGTTGGCCTTTTTCTGGAAACCCGAAGGCTAGTCGGAAGGTAAAATTAGGGTTTCCTATTTTTAAGGATGTCCTTGCTCAGAGTTAGTGGATTCAATGGCGGATTCTTTCTGGGTTTTCAGAGAGCTTTGCAGTGGTATGTTCATCTCGGCTTTCTGAGCATTTCCAGGAATTTACTATTTTTAGTAAATTCTATTTTTGGCAGTAAACAGGTTGGTCTCAGGCAGTTGACTTTCCCCTTCAGTTGACTCAAGCGGCGTATTCAGTTTCGGGCTTCAGAATGCAGTTTTGGAGAGATGAGCTCATTTCACTTAAAAATAAGATTATATTTTAAATGTTATTTTATCACCTTGGCGTAGTCAAATAACTTAATGTTATTTTAAAAGGTGGACTTGAAGGGTGGCGCCATCATTGAGGATATATTAAATTTATATTGAATTTATCAAAGTCAAAACTAGGCCTTAAGGAGGACGCATTTATTTAAGTGATAAATTTAATTAAATGAAGTCAAAATTAAAGATGCATGGAAAAGGACGCCATCTCTTGTGATTAGGGTTTTGACTCTGGAAAAGAAGTTAGGGTTTCAAGGAAGGTCAACAGAAACTTATAAAAGACAGCCTTGGGTTCTCTTTTGGATATCTTTTATCTACAGGAATGTTATGCTGCCGGATTGGCTTTGGGATTGCTTAGAGGAATGAAGGCCTCCTAGCTCGGGCATCGCTTCTTGCTTGTAATACAGCGACTAGTGGTGATTTAGTCTAGTTTGTGAGTTGCATTTAGTTTGTGCATTGTAATCAGCTTATTGCATGGTTAGATCTGATTTGCATATTAGTGGTTTTCAGCATATTGCATTATTTGATACAGCAGATTTAGATTTATATTCATATCTCAAGAAATACAAAAAATATAGTTCTGGGTAGTGTCTCATTTCATTAGTCTGTCAAGGGCGAATCATTAGCTAGAGATTCAGATTTTTTTAGCAAGGTTTGGTATTTTTAAAGAGAGGTCGAATTTCTGCTGGGGCCGTACCATTGTGTTCTGTCTTGGGGTTCGTGCAAAATAAATCTGAAGTATTTTGATCAGTCTTAGTGTCTTGTGTTGGTCGCCTATGTCTTTAGAGCACATTGCAATTTATTTCACATCAATCGGGTAATCTCTGAGGAAGTTATGAATAATTCTTTAAGATTGTAAGCTGCTGGTTATATAACAAAAAGTGCAGATTTGATATGACAGTTTGAGGAATCTGCATCTTCCTTATTTGGTTGGTGTTAAGGTTTCCTTATAGCCTTTGCAGAAGGATTCTTGTTGTAAGCACCATTTGAAAGAGCATCTTATGTCTTGATTTGCAGGCAATAATATCTTGTAAGCTGGCAGTAGTACTGACCAGTTGTTCTTTAAATATTGCTTCATTGTTATTGTAATACTCATTCTTCTTTTAGTAATTGTTGTAATAGTTACATCTCCGCCCTATGGTAGCTACTCTCCCAGTTTGGGTTAGAAAGCACATTTTGGGTGTTGAGTCCCTTTCAGCAGTTCAGTTATTTCATTCAGGCATTGTTATTTGTAATCACTTCGCCATATGGTCGCCCCTCACTCCATTCTGGATTGGGTAGCACATACTTGGTGTTGAGTTCCCTTTCAGCAATTAGTGTAGAAGATCCTCTGACCATATGCTCGCCATCATCGGCGCCATTCTTGGTTAGAGTTCTTGCATAAGCATTTTGATTTAGATCCTCTGACCAATACTCACACCTTGCCCACATCAGGATCCTGGTGTACATTCTGGTTAGAGTTGCTTCAGCACGTTTTGGTTTAGCTGCTAACCTTAACGGGTGCATTGGTTTGTAATCTGCAATTTGAAAAAGAAAAAAAAATTTGGCTCAGAATATTTCAGTGGTATCAGAGCCAAGATCCTGCCATCCTGTGCCCAACAAAGTTCATTTGACAGATGAGTGACAGAGATACCAGACACTACGTACAGAAAGAGATGACTACAGAGAAGTCACTACTTGAGTTAATGCATGAACTGTGTACGCTAATGAAGGATCCTGACATAAAATGGGGAGTCAGAAAGATTTATGCTAAGTCTGAAAGTCGGGATAGAAAGGTGCACATGCCACATCATATTGATCGTGAGCTCCAAGGAGAAACCGTGACAGTTGAAGAGTGTGGGGAAGAGCCCCATATTACGCCCCTTGACTTGCGTGTGATAGCAAGTGATGTAGATCAGTTCGGTGAGAAGAATATAGCAGCAAACTTGAATCCTAATTTGGATTCATCCCATGAAGGTTTTGAGACTAAGGGCTTCATAGAGGATGTTGGTAATGATTTCGAGGTGTTTGTACCTCCTCTTGTTGAAGATTTAGTGATGGATAGTTTTCCTCTTGTTGCTGTTCAAACTCCTCAAGAGTTTTCACAAGATGAATATATTACAAGTGATCAAGAAGACCTTTATGGCATGCACATGACTGTTCATGATGAGATCAGAAACATACCTATAGATGATAGGTTCGTTGAAGATAAGGATGATAAAAGATTTCAAACAGCTAGCTCTAAAGATTCCTTCATTTCAGTGACAGTGTTAAGGGTGGTGTTGGGTTTGAACTTCAAACCCAACCATTGGAGGGAGGTATTTATGAAGACATCCGCTTTAGTGATTTGGGAGTTGACCTATTCCAAGAATCAACAATCCAAATGTTGCACAAAGAACACTTTTCTTGTGATCAAAACAATCAACCTCTCACCATTTGGGATCCAGGTGTGAGGGCACTTAGTGATGACAAACCGGTATGGGATGAATTTCCCTTTGATCCGGATGAAGAAATGGAACTTGTTAAGGGTTCTCTATCAGCAGACAATGGTGTTAATATGCTTAAGTTTGGGGCTGCTTTCAAGTTTGATCAAAGTAACATGGAAGAGGAAACAGAGTTTGAGGGCCATATGGCTCTTGAAGATGAAAGGTTTGGAGGAATTACCAAACACAAATCTGATTTATCAAGGCATGAAGCTGATTGCAATCAACGAGTTGAAGGCTTAGTGGAGTGTGATGCTTTCCAAGACATTGAGCATTCTCCACTAGTTGGTGGTGAAATACAAGAATGTTGGACCAACAATGAGGGCAGCAAAAGCGTGAAACGAAGTTCTGATTTTCAGTTGCAGCCTATCAGCAATTCACCATCTTCGCATTCTTATGAGAGTGAAGGCCAACCTGAGGTGTCCGTTGAAGATGAAGTGCGAGCTCTATCTAGATTTGATCGCACACATAGTCTGATTGAAGGGCTTATTTGGGAGGCTCAGCTTGAAGAGAGACAAAGAGGAGTGAAAGATGAAGTTGCTCTTCCCAATTTGCAACTTATCAGAGACTCTTTGGAGACATTGAAATCTGATTACATACACTTGATTGAAGATTGGGATCATGCCATTGAACTTGCAAAGAAGACCTTCAGTGCTTTCCAAGGAAAAGAGAGAAAGGTTGATGAGCTTACTTATGAGCTTGAATCAACAAAGGCTATGTTAGAAGAAACTCAAGTAGCATTAATGGAGGTAGAAGATCAGCTTGTTGATCTCAAACTTTCTAAGGAACAAGAGAATGCACAAAGAGTTGAAGAAATCAAACAAGTAATTGAGGAGCTTGATAGTCTTCAAGAGGAGTTTGAACTTGAAAGTGTCTCAGGAAAATCAGAAGTTGCATGTGCTGGTTTGGAGCAGCAAGATGAAAAGGATGACTTTCACGTTTATGACAATCCTCTCTTTGAAGTGGGTGTTGAGGAAACTTATGATAATCCTCTTTTTGTGATGGAAGATGAAACATCAATTGATAATAGCATGAAATGGGATCCTGATGAAGTTTCTCGACACAATATGGAATATGATTTTCAGCTTATTGAAGATTTGCAAGCCGAACATGGGGGAGCTTCGCTCCTTGAAATTGGTAATCTTCCAAGAAGATTGTTTGATCAAGAATGCTTAAGAGGGATTGAGGATGCAGTCTTCACCTTGGAAAATGGACCAAAATATGGTGATTGCACTCTTGTCAATCCATTCCTTGGGTTGAGTGATGCTAGTTTGTTCTGGGAGTTGAATTTGATGTCATCTTATGTTTCATGCTCCAGTGTTCCTGAAGCTTTCATGGATGGGTTTCAGAGGTTCATCAGAGGGAATGCCAATTTTACAAGTATGCACTTGATTTTGACCAACACTCAGAGATGTGCTATGTTTTCTTGCCGGAGTGTTGGAGATTATTTTCAGTTGGGTATCCAAGCTTGGGATTCTCAACATGGGTTGATGGAGCATACCGTTTTTGGAAAGAAGAATTTATGGAGGAATAAGAATCAAATTTTTAGACTTTTTGGTGTTGTTCCCTTCTTTAGCAGCTTCTTGATGGTTCCATTTGTTCATCAACAAATGGATTGGAGAGAGATTTTGAATATGGGATGGAGAGATCAACGATCGGTAGTTCTTGGAAGTGACTTTCAGCTCAGACAAGGACAGATTTTGAGACACGAGCTTGCTGGTTGGAGGCAGACCAGCCACCTTACAGGTTGCGTTTCTCGCATTCAGGAGAGTTGGTTCATCACTCCTGATCAAAGAAGTGGTAGTTTTTTCATGGAGATGGATCTAGCGTGTTTTCCAACCACTTTGGAGGTGTCACCTTGCAGCTCGATGGTCATCTCACATGCTCACGCTTGGGATTTTGAATGGTGTTGTTGTTTTCCCTTGTGTGGGACTCTAGAATCAGATTGCACTACGCTGATCCCAGCCTTGATCAGCAGCAATTATTCGTTCCTTCACGCCTTTCCTACTCTCCAAATTCATCTTATGATGGTTGGTGATGTAAACCTTGACAGTTTACTCTCAGTATTGATTCAGGACAGCAGTCTCTCACCTACTTTGGTTCACCATTCTGAGACTCATGGGGCTGGAACTATGATTGTTTTCTGTAGTCTTCATGGTGGTGTCAGTATAATTCAGATGAGGCATAGTAGCTTCATGCGGAGACATGAGTATGAGTTCGTTGAGCTCTTGCAAAGGATTGCTTCCCTCCTTGCAAGAAGATTTGTAGGGGTCACACTTGCAGTCATGGTTCCGTTTGTTACCGTGTGGAGGTATGCTGAGGAGTTCGATTTTGATTTGAGTAGACTATCTTTCCTATTGCTTAGAATTGTGATTGACAGTAGTATGGTTGATACTGTTAATTCGGGGGATCGTGGACATGAGATGTTGCATGATTTTGATTCCCCTCCTTTAAGATCTTTCAGTTTGAGTATCATGGAGGGTAACACTTTGGGGTTACAAGGAAGGTTAGTGCAGCATAGGCATGATGATTTCACGGATGTGATCAGAGTGGAGCAGCATCGGCATGGTGGGTCCTTCGTGCGATGGGTTTGGGAACCAGGGATCATACTTGTGGCGTATGGTTTAGTTTTAAAATTTCTGGAGTTGTGGTGGTATTGCTTGAGGACAAGCAATTTTGGGAAGGGCGGATTGTAATGTCCCCTTCTCGAACCTGACCTTTCCAGTGACCGTTGGCCTTTTACTGGAAACCCAAGGCTAGTCGGAAGGTAAAATTAGGGTTTCCTATTTTTAAGGATGTCCTTGCTCAGAGTTAGTGGATTCAATGGCGGATTCTTTCTGGGTTTTCTCAGAGAGCTCGCAGTGGCATGTCTATCCTCGGGCTCGAGCATTTCCAGAATTTACTATTTTAGTGAATTTATTGGCAAGAAATGTGTTGGTCCCCAGCAGCTTGACTTTTCCCTCTCAGCTTGTCTCAAAGCATTCCCAATGCAACGTTTTATAGATGATTATTTCACTTAAAATATAACATTATATTTTAAATGTTATTTTATCACCTTGGCCTAGTCAAATAACTTAATGTTATTTTAAAAGGTGGACTTGAAGGGTGGCGCCATCATTGAGGATATATTAAATTTATATTCAATTTATCAAAATCAAAACTAAGTCTTAAGGAGGACGCATTTATTTAAGTGAGAAATTTAATTAAATGAAGTCAAAATTAAAGATGCATGGAAAAGGACGCCATCTCTTGGGATTAGGGTTTTGACTCTGGAAAAGAAGTTAGGGTTTCAAGGAAGGTCAACAGAAACTTATAAAAGACAGCCTTGGGTTCTCTTTTGGAGATCTTTGGACTACAGTACTGTTATGCTGCCGGTTTGGCTCTGGGTTTGCTTCGAGGAATGAAGACCTCCTAGCTCGGGCATCGCTTCTTGTTTGCAAGACAACAACTAGTGGTGATTCAGTCTATTTGTGAGTTGTATTTAGTTTGTGCATTGTGTTCAGTTTATTGCATTGTTAGATCTGATTTGCATATTAGTGGTTTTCTCAAAGATACAGAATTATTTGATGTTAGATTTAGATTTTATATTCATATCTCAAGAAATACAAAAATATAGTTCCGGTAGTGTCTCATTTCATTAGTCTCACAAGGGCTTAATCATTAGCTGTAGAGATTCAGATTTTTTTAGCAAGGTTTGGTATTTTTTAAGAGAGGTCGAATTTCTGCTGGGGCCGTACCATTGTGTTCTGTCTTGGGGTTCATGCAAAATAAATCTGAAGTATTTTGATTAGTCTTAGTGTCTTGTGTTGGCTGCTCATGTCTCTAGAGCACATTGCAATTCTATTCTGTTAACAATTGGGTAATCTCTCGGGAGGAAGTTATGAACAATTCTTTAAGTTTGTAAGTTGCTGGTTATATAACAAAAAGTGCAGATCTGATATGACAGTTTGAGAAATCTGCATCTTCCTTATTTGGTTGGTGTTAAGGTTTCCTTATAGCCTTTGCAGAAGGATTCTTATTGTATGCACCATTGAAAGAGCATCTTATATCTTGATTCGCAGGCAATAATACCTTGTAAGCTGGCAGTGGTACTGACCAGTCGTTCTTTGAATATTGCTTTATTGTTGATGTAATACTCATTCTTCTTCAGTAATTGTTGTAATAGATAGAATCTCCGCCCTATGGTAGCTACTCTCCCAAATTTAAGGAAAGCACATTCTCAAAGTTATCCCTTTCAAAGAAGCTTCCGCTTATTTCTATCTGCATTGTTATCGTAACGATCCTGGTATAATGCCTCACTCCATTCTCGATTGGGTGGTACATACTTGGTGTTGAGCGTTCCCTTTCAAAGAATTAGTGTAGAAGATCCTTCCTCGACTATGTCACCACGCATTCTTGGTTAGAGTTCTTGCATAAGCATTTGATTTAGGATCCTTCCACCAATGCTCACACTCCGTCACATTGGGATCCCGTGTACATTCTCCGGGTTAGAGTTGCTTCAAAGACGCTTTGGTTTTACCGACCTAACGTGCATGGGCTGTAACCGCAATTTGAAAAGAAAAATTTTGCCTCAATATTTCATCTGACCTCTACTGTGCCTCGAATTTTTCATCCCCTCCTTCAAAATTAATCCGGAATGGTAGGTCGCCGACGCAATCTTCCTCCTGAACGTTCTCTTCATTTGGAATATCCAAGAATCCTCTGAGGGCGGAAATCATTCCCTCTTCGAAGTCATCATTTTGGACTCCCACTTCATTATCCGAACCCAGTATTTCTCTGCTCGTAGGTGATGAGCGCTCATCGTCATCCAACTGTATCGGCTCATTGTTCTCTTCCTGAACTGCAGAAGGTCTCATCATTTCTGCCAAGGATTGATCTGCGATAGCCACCAACTCATCAATATTCCGAGACGCCGCAGAGCGAGATGACTCCATCTTCTGTCTTTTTTGGACAGGCTTTATGCTTGCAACTAGTTCTTTCCTCTTCTCGCCAATCTCAACTAAATCATCATGATGGGATGCGCCGGCATTGGAGGAGTATGACTCTGTCTCGCTCAGTAAATCATACGTGAGCGTCCCTCTTTTCTACCTCAACTCCTGGACCTGATGGTCGACCCACCACTGAGAGTATTTAATCATTGGCCTCATCAACGTTGCCAAATTGGAATGCTCAGGCTCTGACCACTTCACAGAAGGAAGAGGTCGGCTCTCCTCGAAGCACGGCTGGACATAATTTCCATCTCCTGCAACTGATCGGGCACCCGACAAAGTTTGGTTGCCCTCATAAAGTCCACTGGCACTCTAGACCATAATCTTCTCCTGACTTCATACTCATCAGCGACGTTTGCCCAAAAGTCCTCCAATTCCACTCTGTGTTTGTACCTCCTCCCATCCACTATCCGAATATGATGATGCGGGTCAAAATTGGCCTTGGACTTATAGGCTGTGAACGGGTACCACTGGATTTCTAGCCTGGCGCTCTCGGCTGCTTGTGCTGACGAACAGGATTCTAACATATTCCCAATAAAGAATGGGAATGTAACAGCCGCCTTCTTACTTGGCCTCTGGATGCTTTGGTATTCTTCCAGCTGCCTCAGGACTTCAAGCAAAATCATCCGATTTGTTGGATAGATAGGCAGCTTGTAAGGATTTCTAGTGAATCCCTGGATCCTGACATATGTAAATTTTGGAAATTGGATAAACCAGGATCCATACCTACTGATCAAACTCTTTGCTTTGTGACTCAGCCTCTCATGCGTTCCTCCTTGAAGTGTTCTTGTGATATACATTAGGAAAGCATCGTGCACCCGCCTGAAATGAGATTTCTCCCTTAGCTGAAGTTGCGGGTAGCAATCATAAGGCTTGAGTTCATTTTCTCCATTGCCAACTTTGCCTTTGCAAATCAGTCCTGAGTATTTATATGTTCTGGCCAACAAATAGACAATGTACGAGCTCATGTGAAAAGACTTAGTCTTTTCCAAATTGGTCAGCTGCTCGTGAAGATTGTCGCTTATCATTTGAGACCAGTTGAACATCTTCACGCCGGAAGTGATTTCGTCTATAAAATAATACATCCACGTTTCAAAATACACGCCTTGTGGATTGCTAGCTATCCTGTTCAGCATCCCCATAGTCCTCTTTAAAATCTGTTCGGCGTGGCTTCTTAGGCATCTTCTTTGTTGATGGCCTAGGCTTCTCCAGCCATGCCTTATTAACATTTGTAGCGCACAATTCAAACTGGCTATCATACAATCTCTTGGCTTCTTCCTTGGTTTTGTAGACGGTACGGGAATGTGCTGGGATGCCGAATGTCTCCTGTATTGCTACCTCACCCAGGTGAGCCAGGACCCTTACGTCAGGTGCAACAATTTGTCTTTCTTGAGCATTGTAATGGATGGCACATTCTACCATTAACTCGACACAGTCTATGGCAGGCGGGAATCTGGCTGTTTGGAAAATTCCATTTCTCACCATCCGCCTGGCAATCGGTGTTGGTAGTCCAGCATGTCCATAAACTCTCTTCTTGAACTCCACGAAGTCTACATGTCCCAGATTAGTGTCTGCAACATTTTTCCATTTTGAATTTATTTTTGACTCTCGCTGTACCCCCTTACTGGCAAACTTCATCGGCACCTTCTTCGATGACTCTCCTGCCGTGGTCATTAACCTGCAGTAAAAATACTAACATTAATACAAAGACTTTAAAATATAATTCATTCTCGTGCCTTGTATTCAAATATTTTACTTTCAGCTCATTAAAATATTAAATTTCTGCGAAAAAGCAAGCTGAAAGTAAATGAATTTAATTGAAATTTAGCCAAAACTTAGCTAGAATAAAAAAGACAGAAGGAAAATTGATGAATTTATCCAATTGAACTCTAAACCTCAGGAAAAAACCTTCTGGCTGCAAATCAGATTCAAACTTCGAGAATTTAATCAAAAATCAAATGTCAAAGTGCGCCAGTCTTGCTGAGAAGTTCGACTTTCAGCAAATAAATCCTTCACTTCTTCGAAAAATTACTTCCTCAACATAAAATTATTCCTTCCTCTGAGAAAATCGATCTTGCCTACAAAAGAATTGATCTTGTCTCAACTTTCGTACGATTTCGAGAGATTAACTTCTCTCCGGCTGTGTCTATGAAAAATGAGTTGCTGAAACTCATTATAATGCTGAAGAATTCGATTTGTTTTAGCAACTGCATCTTTTTCGCTCGATTTCGATTTGTTTTCTCTTCTTCAAACAAGCAAGTTTCCATTATTTTCCGAAAAAACTCCATGGCGAGCTTATCTAGGCAAATCTCTTAGCTTTTCCAAAATTCGATTTTTGCTAGATGTTTATCTTTGATTTTTGAAATTTTGGAAAAAAACATTAAATGTCCAATTAAATTCGATTTTTCCAAGTTTTAATTCATGGCAAATTTAATTTTTCCCATGGATTTTCTCTTTGTTCGGCGTAATTTATTTTCTTCCGATACGTCTCTGGCGAATTTTTATTTTGTCCAATGCATTTTATATTTCTAAGTATTGGAAATAAATTATTAAAATGTTAAAATATTTAATTTATTTCCAACCCGTTCGTTTTTGGACCCATGGCTATTTTAATTTTTCTCTTTTTTTCTTTGGCTAAATGTTTATTTTCCAAATTTATTTCAATTTTCGTCTAGCCAAGTTGAAATTTTAGCCATCTCGTCAATAAATGTTATGCCATATCCTCATTTTCTTCTGCCATGGCAGACTTCAAATTGTGCCGAGCACATTTTCTCATGCCGAAATCAAATTTTCTCTTGCTTGGACAAATTTCTCTAGGCAAAGTATGTGTTTGGACATTTGTTTTAGGCAAAATTCCATAATACTTAGACAAATTTTCATCCCTTTTAGCCAGGGGCAGACTTTCTTGCCTCTTTGCCATGTACATTTTCCTCTGTGCACTTAGCCAACTTCATCAGTTTTGTCCTAGGCATCCATACTTAGGAAAATTTTCAATCTTTTCTCCCCTTCTTATGCTAGGTGGACTTCATCAAATTCTTTCCATGGCCTAGGCGAACTTCATCAAGTTCTTTCCATCTTCCATCAAGGCATGGCAGACTTTCTATCCTCCTTGACATTTGCCTTTCACACTCATACTTAGCCAAAATTCGCATTTTCCTCTTCTAAAGCATTAAAATACTTAGCCAAATTTTGCATTTTCCCTCTTCTTAGGCCTCCATACTTAGACAAATTTCGGATTTTCCTTCCAAGGCATCAAATACTTAGCCAAAATTTTCAATTTTCCCCCTTCTTTGCCTAGGCGGACTTTACAAATGTCTTGCCAAGGCTTGGGCGGACTTTGGAGGTGTCTTGCCATTCATCACCTAAGGCTTGGCGGACTTTGGAAGTGTCTTGCCATCTTATGGCGGACTTCCAAGAAGTCTTGCCATCTTTCCTTTATGGCAAGGGCGGACTTCAACACCTTTATGCCATGTCCCTCAAATTAAGGGCCGACATCTTTAATGGCTTGACATTCTCCATGACAAGGGCCAATTTCTCCAGACTTAGGCAAAATTTATCATAAATTTCATGCCTTTGGGTTGATTTTCTGGTGATTTTTTTTTTGCATCTTTTTGACTAATTTTTTCCAGATTTTTCCAAATTTTTCCATGCTTTTGGGTTGATTTTCTCAGATTTTCCCTTGCTTTTCCATGCTTTTCTTGATTTTTGCTTGATTTTTCGATTTTTACCTTATTTTTCAATGATTTTTTTCATTTTTTTGGTTGATTTTTGGTTCTAAAGATGGAAACGTTGACCCGTTGACCAGGGTTGACTTTCTAAAAATAGAAAAAGCAAAATCCCTAAAAAATAGGGAACCCCGTTTGGTCCAAAGTTGCCAAAAATGAAAAAACGAAAAAGCAAAAAAGCAGATTCCCTAAAAAGTAGGAAGTGTCAGAATTGGCCAAAAGCACAGGTGATCCTCGTCTCCCGGACCTTCTGAGCCCTTCCATGACGTTTAGGCACTAATTCAGGCATGGATTCTCAACTTGGCTTGGATGACTCTCAAAAGACTGACTTGAAACTCTCAAAGTAGTGACCTCATGAAACCGTTGCGCGGAGGCAAAACCCTAAAAACTAGCAAACTACTGGGGGTCCCCATTTGCAATGGGGCAATGTGTGAAAAGGTCACAACAACACAAGATTCTCCTTTAGTAGATGAGAGAGGAGAAGGCCAGCAACATTCCCTCTAGTGTAATAAAGAGTAATGAAGATATATCCCCCTAAATGGGAAGTACCAAAACTCACAAGTTCAGAACTCCGAATGACTAGTGATCACAAGTGCACAAAACTCAATGATGCCCTTTTGGTTTTTCATTGCAAGTCTCCACTACGTCGCCATTTTTGATTTTCAACTTAATGGAAAGTTTTAGTTAAGCTGTCCCTTGTAGTTTTCAACTTAATCAAACATGTGCAAAAACATAAAGGATCACAAAACTGTTCATAACAAGGCATGCACAAATCACCAAATTCAAATGCAGACAACAATCACACCAAGTGCTTCATCTTGCATCTGTTAACACACAATGTCAAACTAGATTAGGAACAAATAGGAATTTGGCACAGTAGACTCTTGCGCACTCATCCGGAGAGTTGAGCACACAACGTCAAACCCAACCTTAGAAGGCAAGAAAATCATTTGCATCATAATCACAATCATGGGTATCAACCATAGCATCTAACACAAGTGTCATGTTTGAAGCATCCCTAGTAGCAACCTCACTAGTAGACACAAATAAGGGATTGGTGTAATGCCCCCAATAAAATATTATGCATATATTACTAAAATCCCTCTATTGTAATGCCATAAGCTATTATTTATGTTGATATCCTAATAAATGATATGCTCTTTGGCTTATATATTTTTACCCTACTCTTGCAAACTCAAAAGTTTCTTCATATTACATTTACGCAATAACATTAAACCCAATAATACAGGTCATGTTCACAAAAATAAGATAGATTGCTGATTTAAATATTTTTCCCAATTTAATAAACCTAGAAATTTCCCTTAGGATTACAAATTAACACTTTATGTGTTTTAACCTAATATTACATGAACCTAGACTTATAAATGAAGCCGCAAATGGAAGATAACTTCTAGAGATTCTTGTATTTAATATAGTTTGAGCTACATTAAGTGAGGTTGTAATAATAGTAGAAACCATAGTTGCAACTTCATGGTTTATACCATAGTTCACAAAATCGG
Organism: Sequoia sempervirens; assembly: GCA_007258455.2. NCBI lineage: Eukaryota > Viridiplantae > Streptophyta > Pinopsida > Cupressales > Cupressaceae > Sequoia > Sequoia sempervirens. Next base: position 72,623 of record VDFB02253770.1, read on the forward strand.
ACTTAGAGAGTACTCGACAAAACTTGGCAAAAACTTGACACCTTAAAAAACAATTAAATTTTTGAAAAAAACATAATTTTTTGAAAAAATATAAACTTTATGCAAAATATAGCTACAAAATGAATCAAATGAGTTTGGTGGGGGTTTGGGGGAAACACCCCTAGTTGGGTGTAGGGGTTTGGGGGCAGTAGGGGTCTGGGGACAACGCCCCCAACGGGGTTGAGGGGCAGCGGCCCTCGTGGGGATCTGGGGGCAATGCCCCCATAGTGGGGTTGAGGGGCAGCACCCTCGTGGGGTCTAGGGGCATCACCCCCGCCACCAAGCCCAAATTAAGGCCTTTGAAACCACACAAAACTTCATCCTGCACACCATTTTCACAATTTTATCAATTAAGGGAGAAATTAGATATTTGACACATTTTTGTTAAAATTATTTTCTCTCCAACTGCGTCCTTGCAAATCGCATCCCTCAAATGTGTGCCTCAAATCGAGTGTGTAGAATGTGCCTCAGATTGAGGGTTTAAATAGAACCAATAGGCATGTGAAAATTGCCTTTTCAATGCTTTTCTTACTCATGTTTTAGGCATGTTTCACATTTTCGCCAATTTCAAGGGTTTCCGCGAGTTTTGGCAAGTTTCCTGCACATTTTTGACGAGTCCTAGACACTTGCTCGGCGAGTTTTCAATGGTTGGAGTGGTGCGAGTTTGCCGGCGAGTACTCGCAGGCTTGGCAAGTACTTGCCGGGTCTGCAATCTATGGTTTATACACTAACAAAGGTAAACCCAAATCACAGATTGTGCTCACAAACAAAGATAAAATTGCAGAACCCTTCTTTCACATTAAATAGGATTGAAACCCATTACCATATGCTGCTATGACAATGCCCACAATTGGAGATATAATAATATGCCCTAATAATAAAAATAACAGCTGCATGGTTGCAATAGTAGAATGGAAATACAATGCTTACTCCCAAAGTGACCAGCAAATTGAATAATATTGATATCGCTAAAGATCCACCACCAATAAAGCTTGATCACGACCTCTGTGTGAGACTACTTCAACCAAAGGGGTTTTGTCCTTCGATGCGAGATCTATGGGGTTTTCATCCCTCAAACTCCATAGACATGTAGGTTTTCATCCTCAGATTTGGATGCTTGAATGAGTGCTCAAGGTGGTTTTTGGTTGGGGCTTGTCTAGTTTTCCATATATTTCATAGTAATCCTTCTATTTTGACTTCAAATCCTTAATACACCTAGAAAGGGCATCAAAATTTGCAACAATGGCCTTCATCTTGAGATTGGAATGCCGCAAGGATTGCCTGTAACTATCAATCACAATTTTGCCTCGAATGGTGCTTGGAATTGTGCTTATGTGTGTGGAAATGTGCTTGGGAGGCATGGAGGAATGTACCCTATGAATTGCAATTGTCCTCAACAATAATGGTGAGGGGTCCCCTAGGGTTTGAAATCCTAACTGCCTCATTAATGGCAGACGAAGTTGTCTTCTTTGTTTGCATAGTTGGGTACACGTGGAGCCATGTCCTCATTATTAGATGATACTTTTGTGCTCGTAGGAATCCTTCTAGAAGATGAGCCATCAACCTGCACATTAATGGTTGTTCGGTTGTGCAAGGAGGCAAGTAGAGATGAGTAGTGTAAAGAGGTAGGAGTGTTAGAGTCTGGGTGTTGGGGATACCTTGTGACTTGTGCCATAAGTTGGGGTTCGAAGGGAGGCATGCTGGCGAGGGGAAGTTCAAATCTTTGATGAGGGTTTTTGAAGTAGTTGGGTTTGGCGGAGAGGTATGATGCTATGGGGAACTTTGAAATCTTGATGGAAGAGGGAATGAAAGTAGGGAACAGGCGAAGGGCATGACTGAATGGGGAAGTTTGATACCCTATTGGGGATAGAAGAGAAATCAGACTTGGGAGGAAAGTCATGCCGAGAAGGGAGACTCCACAACTTTGATTGCTTACATAGACTTAGAAGATTGGCCATGCCTTCATACGTAGAAATTTTGGGGATCTTAGATAGACACATGGGGGATGAAGGGGAAGAGTTTGTACACAAATTTGGATCAAGGGAGATGTTCGAGATAGAAAATGGGCATTTTGGACTACAACATAGATTATGGAAAAAGGGGGGACATGACAATTGGTGACATGTAACATAGGTCTTGACATATTCTTTTGGAAACAATGTGAAGAAACTTGTGTATGTCGACCATAGAATAAATATTTAGTTCAAAATAGTGAACCGATTCAAGTCTATGATGACTGCAATGGGAACACAATCTAGGTCGATATGTGGACAACCAAGGGGATTAGACTTCTCTAACACACACATGTGAAGACTCAACAATTGTTCTGAAATCCCATTTTCCCCTATTTGTTTCTTGAGACATCTAGATTTGCACAATAAGTTTTGGCTGAGAATCAACTAAACCATTGCGAGACACAATTCCAAGCTTAGATTTTAACACATGTTTCTTTTGTTTGGGACATAATTTTCTTGTGTGACAAATTTTGACATAATATCCAATTTTTGTGACACAAAAGAAGTGGACATATACACAATGTGCTTGTTTGTGGACAGGGAAGAAGACAACGCATGAGATGGGGACACAATAACCTATTTCACCTTGCCATTTTCTTTTGTGTTGAAGTGCTGGTTGTTTAGGTGCAAGAAACGTCAACAATATGACTGGTGCTTGTCTTTTCATTCAACTATTTGTGTAACTACTTATTGATCTCTTTGTGCAACACATAGTGATTACAAAATTGCAAAAACATAGGAATCTGTTGTTGCCAACACTCTGTGATTAATTCTGCCTCATCTTTTGTGCTTATGTTAAGTTGTAATGATAAGATAAATTTGAATATAAATTGACATGTAAGAACCAGAGAAATGAGCAAGAGAAGGACCCACAACTGCACATGCTTGGGTTGGATTCCACAGAAAATGGTCAGGAAAGAACAGATCGTTTGTTGGTCTTGGCCTTGGATCTCAAACACGAAAACCAATGTTTATAAACATTTTACAAATACACCCTGTTACTCTATTATACACCTTATTGCTTCAAAATGTGATTTACACCTTAATCTCTTTGCAAAGACAACAAAGGATATCCCAAAATTAAAAAAAATAATATTATCAATGTATCAGGAATGCTCAAAAAACCTATAGTTCAACTGGTTACACATCTATGTTGAGATGTAAATGAAAAAAACTCATATTTCTAAGCAACATGCATTAAGATAAGCCTGTAGAAGTACAAAATAATAAATAAAAAAATTCCGAGTTTGAACCCTTGGCCTTCAACTTCAAGGTTCTAACAAAGCATGTAATTACTGACTCCACTATACACCTTGTTGAAACATAATGGCATAAATCACTCCTTCAAAGGTATTTTCTGAAGGAGACCAAAGTAAATTACACAAAGTGATAGGAATTTACCCATAAAAAAGTATGTGTAGGCAAATTTGGAGATGACAATGGGCCCTCCTCCTGGCACAGGCTTCCAAAAACATTGATTTAATTTTTTTTTGTTTTCTGGAAACATTTTTCTGAGGTTTTCATTGTCGGCTGCATTTCTGTGAGTGGAGCTGGATCCCACCTAATCAATTTTTTTTTAATATTACTTAAATAATCAGATGACTCAGGATGTGTTTGATGTGATCGGAATGGGGCTGAAATGGGAAATCCTATTCAGAGGGATTATGCTGTTTTGTGGTAGGAATTGAACAGTGAACCTATGGATTTCAAAATTAAAAAAACAAATGATAGCATAAAACTATGGATTAAGACAATAAAGGCAAGGATTTTTTTTATCTTTGATGTGGAGGCAGCTATAACAATTTTTAGACAGTATTGATCTGCATAGAGAGGACTTCAATATTTATTATATCAAGTCTACAATGGCTGGCTCCCAAATCCAGAAGAATAAACCATATAATATTAACTTTGCATCAAAATCTTCGAGACATGCTTGGGTATGGCAAAGGTTACAATTATCATTACATTTGTTGTAGCACTCTTCAGTTTTTCAATGGAGGAATCAGCAGGTTAAATCGGCAACAATTGAGCAGAATTCAAGGAGGACTACACTGCTTCTTTTGGCCTATGTTCAGGCACACAGTCTTTCTGTTCACTAGTTGGTTCATGTACCAGAAGCAGGATATTTTCAAGTGGATCAAATTAATATCCTTGAAGATCCTTTAATGGGTTTACCCTTTATCAATGCAAGAAGAATGGACCTGATTACAACTGCACCAACTACTTGCTTCTTCTCCCTCACATGCCTCTATGGCTTAAGATGGCTCTGATACCACTTGTAATAGATAACACACTCATCTATATGCATGATTGACGAAGAAGGAACATGAAACATAGAAATGGAAAACCACTACAACAAAATATCAAACACAGGTTAAAGACAAGGATTTTTTTGTTTTATCTTTGGTGCAGAGGCAGCTGTAACAATTTTTAGACAGGATTGATCTGAATAGGGAGGACTTTAATGTTTATTATATCAAGTCTACAATCGCTGGCTCCCAAATCCAGAAGAATAAAACACATAATATTTGCTTTGAATCAAAACCTTGAGACATGCTTGAATGTGGCAAAGGTTACAATTATCATTACATTTGTTGCAGCACTCTTCAATTTTTCAATGGAGGAATCAGCAGCTGTTTCTTATGGATCAGCAGGTTAAATTGGCATCAACTGAGCAGGGTACAAGGAGTACACTGCTTCTTTTGGCCTATGTGCAGGTACACAGTCTTTCTGTTCACCAGTTCATGTACCAGGAGCAGGATATTTTGAACTGGAGCAAATTGACATTCTTGAAGATCCTTTTACCTTTAATCAATGCAAGAAGAATGGACCTGATTACAACTACTCCAACTACTTGCTTCTTCTCCCTCACATGCCTCTATGGCTCAAGATGGCTCTGATCCTGATGCCATTTGTAATAGATAGTACACTCATGTATAAACAGGATTGAGGTAGAAGAAACACAGAACATAAGAATGAAAAGCCATTACAACAAAATATCAAACATGCAAAGTGGCATTCTATTCATTCATTCATTCCCATTCAATCAATAATGTAAAATCAACAGGTACATATAAAATACATGGTTGTTTAACCACAATCTCAACCACCAAATAACCACCCCATAGTTAATTAGGGATGTGGTTAATCAATCAATGACTTTGGAAAAATTAAATGTGAGCACATCCAACACCTTGTGGGGTCAAGGGGTAGTGCTGGTATGGTTCAGTTTCAAGTGGAAATGGGTGAAAAGGTTGAAAACTAAAAGTTCATCATCTAATTTTTGGCGATGAAGGAACCAAAGGTAATTAAAGCCACCAAATGAGACATCCATTCAATGCCACAACAAGAGAAGAAGATAAGTGATTTATGTAACTAAAAAATCCTGCCTCTTAGTAACATATCAATGAACTGAAAGAGAGCAATCTGAAATAATCCTTGAAGGACATTTTTGAATGCATAGCGAGTGTAGTAAAAATCAATGGAATCCGTTGTGGCATTTTATATAACTGAGGAATCATAGTGTCCTTGTTGTAAAGAGAGTACTATATATTATAGATCAAAAACTTGCTGAGTAATTGCCTGCTATGTGTGTACTTGACATTTATTTTTACAACTGAATAAATCACCTATTTACTTGTCTAGCCAAGTTTTTGATTATTTTTCTGAGTTTTTCCTAAGTTAGACCAATTCAAAATTGGGTCTGCCAAGTTCTTGCTGAGTCCAAGTTTTCAAACAATGCTCTATATTACTTTCAAAATATCTTGCAGAAACAATAACAATAAATCTTGATGTTTTTTGGTTAATCTTTCTACTCCAAGAAAGTTTCTTTAGGTAAATGTTTGTGTCTCATGTGGAGATACTTGTGATCATACTTCTACACAATGTTTTATGAAGTCTTTTCCTTAGGAAGAAAAGGTTATTGTTTCTTGCTTATTCTACTTTGAGGGATTTATAGAGTAAATGGAAATAATAGAGTTACAAAACATATAGTAATAACAACCATGTTGCAGACGATATAGCTTAATTCTCATTCATTCACGAAAATGCAATAAGTACATCAATTTCATAACAACGGTCCCTGACTATGAACAACAAGTACATATAAATAGTAGACCAATGTTGGCTAAGTCTACTAACTCTCAGTAACTACCAATCGACTATAAAAATTGTTGGGGAGTAATACGTAAAACCAAAACATAATCATTTATTTATTTATTATCTAGTCGACTAAAGCATTTTCAATTAACTTTCGGTCAACTACATCAGCCCCCCAAAAAGAAAGTCGTCTTCCAGGCGACACAACAACAAAATTGGGAACTTCAAACACAACTGAAAGTGATCACTGAGAAGGGGGTGGTTGAGAAGACTTCCTTGGAGGTCTTGAGGATGTGGGTGTGGATGTCGCCGAATGTTGCTGGTAAAGATGCTAGAGCCTCTGGTTAGCCACCAATTCTTGCTCTCAGGCAGTTTTGACCATATGAACAACCTCGGTTAATTGTTTCTTCGACTTATCCAGCTCGTGATCTCTCTCCTGTAACTGAGTCATCGTCTTCTCTGCCTCCTTCACCTTCGCTATAACTCTCCTTCCCTCTCGGCAAGCTGAGCTCCTTTCTTTGGCAACTGTTTGTCTCTCTCTGCTACCATCTACTCTAGTGTTGTGACCCGAGCATGCTTTGCTGCTGTCACTTGAGCCAATTGCTCTTGAGACTTGTAGATATGATCAGCTAACTTTGCTCGAGTGCTCTCGACCTGTGAGAGGGCTCTTTCTCTTGATTGTATGGCCTCCTCAATGGAAGCCATATGTTGACACATCCTAAGAAAGACATCTTTGTAGAAGAGCTCCATCCCGTGAAGCACTGAGAGAACTCTTCCATGCCTTTTGCCAGTTGTAGGTTTTGGAGGATGCCAGGCTGCCAACATCTCGATCGTCTCCACTCTCGGCCATCCCTGTGAGATGACGCATTTGAAAAATTCTCCTTCACATCCAACTTGCATGAAGGCCAATATCCTCTCTTCCTCTTGTGCAACTAATGGGTCATGGTCAATATCCAATTGTCGAGATATCTCTCGTACCTCATACATCACGCTCGCCATGGACTGGAGCTCTCCCAAGTACCTTTGTATTGTGCCGATGGGGTTGTATGCATTCGGCAGACCAATCTCAATGTATACCCCCTCAGATTCATCCTCACTTGACTCCTCTTTTGACTCTACTGGTTGTGGCCGTGAATCTATCTTTGGTGTTGTTGCCATCGCAGTGTTTGTGGTTGGTGTGGCTGGCTGTGAGGGCTTTGCAAGCTGAGTTTCAACTATCATGTCAACTGACTCTTGCTCATGTGGTGGCTTTGTGCCCTTGGCCAATAATCCTGGCGTATTTGGTGGAGGGCCATCTGCTGGTGCCCCCATCAACCCAAGCTAGTTGTCGATGCCTGCATCCTCTCCAGTGTCATCCTCAGCTGAAGATGGCACTACTGGTGGTGGTGCTATTGGTGCTGGTAGTGGTGCTACTACTAGTGGTGTAGGAGATGAAGCTATAACTAGTATTGTAATGACAAGTATTGGCTACACGGGGATGGCTGTTTGTACTATGTTGGTTGGCTGCACGAGGATGGCTGGCTGCACTAGAATAGCCTCCTTTATGTCAACTTGAGAGCCTACATTTTCAATTAACTTTTGGCTGACTATAGTTATGAATTTAGGTTTCTTCTCCATGCAATTTGTAAAAAGTTCTATGCACAAAGATAAGAACTTTTTAGATTAAAAGGTAATTAACTTTTTTTATTTGTGAAATTTTCTATTTGGTGGATTGTGCTTTATTCATAGAATAGTCAATTACAAATCACCCACCCATTGGTTCTTTTCTCCTACAAGGTTAAGGGGTAGCACCCCTTGCGGTTGTCCCTACACTATTGTAGGGGAATTGGGGTAGAGCTTCAAAATGCTAAAAATTTAGAGATGAAAAACAGAGTGTTTTCAACACTTTTGGCAGTATTTCTTCTTAGCCTTTAAGCTAAACACTAGCATTCAATACTAATCACAATGCCTTTCTTCATCACCAAGGTGAAGTCAATGTGGCCTACACCTTCAATGCCAATGCCAAGTTAGTTTTGGCATTATCATGGTGCCAACTTAGTTCCAATAACCAAAATGTGGCTCCAACAATTCCCCAACTGCTGGAAGCGGAAGATGAACCATTTCATATTTTCTTGCTGACTATTTAATTCCTATTCCACAAGTTGTTTTAGATATACAATCTACACCTGAGGAAGAAATATTTATGGAGTTCCACATCTATCCCTAGAGATTTGGACTCTAGCCCTCTTGTGATCTGTTTCTTCCTGCCAGTGGTGGGCGTCCTGTGATCTCCCATCATGTTGTAAGTCAAAGCAATTGACCTACTCTTCAATCTGTTTACTTTCCTGTCAACCCATGCCCTGGTGAATGTCATAACCGGGATGGATAGAGTATCCAAATCAGCAACCTCGGGCTCTGACCAATCCACAGGTGGAAGTGGAGTATCTCGAACAGCTGCATAATCTGGATGCACAACATCCATATCCTCATTAACCCGTCCCGAATCGAACAACCTCAGCACCCCTCGACGAGTAATCGCAAATCGAGAGAACATTCTCTTCCTTACTAATTTCATCAACTGCATCAGCCCAATAATCCTCAATGGTGGCCTTATGTTTGAACTCCTCCGACATAACCCAATTGATGTTATGGTGCGGGTCATAATGCTGTCGGCTTGTATGATATGAGAAATGATAAAATTGAAGCTCATTCTCAGCTTCTCTAGCCGCCTGTATCGAAGGACACACCTCATCCGAGTTTCCCATCACAATTGGAAACTCTATCCCTCCTTTCTTCTTCTTCTTTTGGATTTTGTCAAAGGCTAGCAACTGTCTAGATATCTCTAGCATTATTATTCTATCTCATGGGTACTTAGCAGCCTATATATGGGTATGAAGAAATCCTTGCACCTCTAATGTATGAAAAACTTTAAATTGAATAAAACCAAAGAACGCTACCTTTCGGACAAAATTCGGCATCTCTAGAGATTCTGTGGTGTAACCGCTCCTGAAGCAGCCTCGTGATGTACATGGTGAATGAATCGTTGACACGTTTGTAGTGGGTTGTACTCGACAGGTGCAACTGTGTACACGCCTCATGGATTTTGAATTGATGAGAGCCACAACCGATGGGTTCTTTGTAAGAAATCCCTCTGTACCTCGTCATCCGTGCCAACATATAAATAAGGTAGGAGCTCATGTAAAACATTTTAGTCCTCCTCAAGCTCAGGAGCTGCTCATGTATACTATCTCTGATCATCTCAGCCCAATTGACATAATCCTTGCCTTCTAGCACCAGGTTGATGTAATAAAACATCCAAGGCTCGAAAATGTAGGACTGCGGGCAACCACCAACCCTGCTCAGCAACATGATAAGATCACAGTATTCCTGTTTCAGGTCCTCTGCTATGATCTGCTTTGGCAACTTCGCACGCGATGGCTTAGGAGTGCTCATCCAGTGGGTGTTAATTGTGTCCATGCACCTCTCGAATGTGGAAGCATACATCCGCTCAGCCCGTTCTCTGGACTTGTAAATCATGTTCCTGTGTACCGGGATCCCGAAAGCTTCACCAATGGCTGCCGGAGTGAGATTGGCAAGCACTTGGCCATCTGGTGACATAATCGACCGGTGTTCCTTCTCGTAGCAATTAGCGCACTCCATTATCAGCTCCGAACACTGAATGGCTGGCGGAAAACCAACAGCTGCATATAATCCACTGCGGACGATGTTGTGCGAAGTGACCGAAGCCCGATGACTTCCAATTCCAAATAGCCTGTTCTTGAAGGTCTCCAGGTTGACAGAGCCCAAATTAGTGTCCGTCAACTTGCCCAGCTTTGAAATAAACTTCGACTCTGGCATGAACGTTTTGCTCAGCTTCTTGATCACAGCTTGTCTGGAGGCACCATTGTCCTTTCCGGTTGTCCTCGCTTCAGCCATCTGCAAACAACAACATTCATCAGCAATTAAATTTAATAAAATAAGGCATTGTATAGGGGCTGCAGTCGACTTTAGAAGCTGCAATAACTTTCTTGTTTGCAAACCTCAGCTTCTTCTCTTGAATAAGTTCGAATTCCAACACTTAGAATAGATTTCTAAGTGGATTTTGATGACTCTACTTCACTATCAGCAATCAGCAATTTCAATTTCGTATCAGCAATCAGCAATCTCACACTTTGAAAACTTTCAGCAACTTACTTCACTCCAAGGCGCCCTCTTCAACTGGCAACTTCAACTAAGCTCAACCAAATTTCAGCCACTAGCAAAGTCGTACCTCCTTCAAGCTTTCAGCAATTTCTTTAATCAGCAAGGGCGTACCTCCCTCAGCAACTTTAAGGCGTCCTCTTTCAACTCTCAGCACAAGCAACCTCAAGGCGTACCTCTTCAGCAACTTGCACTCCTCAGCAAAATTTCGAATTCCTTCAAGCCTCAGCAACTCACTGCAATGCTTCACTCTCAGAGCAAGTTCGACTTCTTCAGCTGTGAAAACAAGTGAAAAACTTCTCCATTTTATAGCTAAAATTTGAATTCTAGAAGAAGTTAATTTTAGCCGCCATTAAACTCCACTACTCCACTTCAAGAATTCGAATTTTCCCTCTCTGGTGTTTCTGACACTTGTCTCCAGTCGTCGGGAATCTTATTCTTCTAGAAACTTGACTTTGACTGGCGTTTTTGGATTCCTTTTCGAAAATTTAATTTAAATTCATCATTTTTTTACTCACTAGCCGGGGCTCTGTTACTGGAATTTGAATTTTAACTCCTCCTCTGCTCTAGAAAATTCATCCTCGAAGAATTTAAAATTAAAATTATCTAGGCAATTCCTCTTGAACTCATCATTCGAAGAAAATTCATCTTGAAAGCACATTTTATTCGTTTTTGCCTTAGAAAATTTTAAATTCTCCCTTAGGAAAATTCACAATTTGAGCACTGATTAAATTCCTCACTGAAAAAGTGTCGGCGAAGCTTGAAAGACTTGGAAATCCGTTCATCATCACAAATGTTCAGTACCCAGAAGCAAATTTTCTTCAGAATGACTCGAATCCATGGGTACCCAACGAACGGGTTCATTTAATTTTTTAATTTTGAACCTTAAAAATATTATTTCCATCATTTAAATTCGTTCTTCGCCCGTGATCACTCTGTGTTGCTCTGACCTCTTGAAAAATTTGAATCGTCTTGCATTTCTGACTCCATCACTGAGAAAAGTTGCTCTTGTCTCACGGAGAAATTTCACCACTTTGATCTCAAGGCGTATTTTCCAAGGGAAAATAATTTGCCTTAGAAAATATTTTTAAATCATCTAGCACTTTGAGAAGTTTACCTTAGAAAATTTTGAATCATCTGCCAGTGGAGAGGAAATTTTTTTTTATCAACTTCATTTGGAAGAATTTACTCATTCTCGGCACGCCTTATTTCTCACTTCATACTTCACACTTGAAAGGCAATTTTATTAAAATTTCTAACGCCTTAGAGAATTTAAATTTCACATGTCTTATGAATTTCTCTAACACTTCACCACCTTAGGCGTATCACACTTGAAGAAAATCACGCCTTGAAATATTTCAACGCCTTAGGAAATATTTCTAACACCTTATAACTCCCTTCAACATAGGCGCATACTTATCATTTTACTCTCAACACCTTGAAATATTTCAACGCCTATAGGCTCTAGGCGCCTAGCACACATATGAGGGAAAATCACGCCACACATACCTTTACCACCTCACACGTCCTTGGAAAATCCTCTAACACCTTGAGCGCCTAACACTTACCATCTTTCACCATGCTTTGGTAATATTCTTCACCTTGATTACCACCTTTAATTACTTTTCACATCCAAACATGGGCGCATTTCCATGTAGGAGGAGGACAAACCTGCCACCACGTCCCCTGTGACCTTTCAACTTCCCGTTTTCGTCTTGACATGCACAAGTTTGGGCGCATTTTGCCTATGGAGGAGGACGAGATCTTTGACTTCTTGACTTTTCTTTCCCCTTGGGCGCATTTTGATGTGTCTAATGGATGAACGCCTTCAGGTGACTCTTCGCCTTCCAAACTTTGTCCTCACATGCATGCACTTGGGCGCATTTTGCCCCTTGAGGAGGATAAGAAACGTTGACCTGTTTGACCCCTTGCAACCTTGGGCGCATTTTGATGCATGAGGAGGATTAACACGTTTGACTTTGCTTTGACTTACTTGTGTTTTGGGCGCATTTCACCCCTGCTACAGGATGGGCGCATTTAGGAGGGGGTGGCGGATTTCCTCATGCCTTAGAAAAAATTTCAACTTTTCTCTTTCAAGTTGGGCGCATTTTGCCCCTGCTGCAGGATAAACATCTTGGACTTCCTTTGACTTTCCTGTCTTGGGCGCATTTTGACCCCTGAGCAGGATAAACATCAGACTTTGAAATTTTATGCCTCTTTAGCTGAGATGGGCGCATTTTGCCAGGCCTGCTGGATGAAGTTCCAGACTTAGGCAAATTTTCATCATCCTTCGCCAGTATCGTGCCCTGCTATTTATAGTAAGTCTTCTCAATTTTGCACTTCTGAAGCTCAAATCAACTTGAAATTTCAAACATAGCTTCTTCATAACCCTATCAACCTGTCGACACTGCCACTTTTAGTCACCCTGCTATTTATAGCCTGTTTCTGAAGGTGACTTACTATAAATAGTAAGCTCATGTTTCTGATAGCTCCCAAGCTCCGATCGAGTTGAAATTTGGATGAGGCGCTCCTCACCACGTGACCGCTATCAATAATCGATGCATGCAACCGGATTTACTACTTTAGCATCAAGCTTCAATTTGACTTTACTATAAATAGTAGTGCTCCGCTTTGACCTTCAAATTTCACCAGCTAGAGTAGCTTGAAGGACATCATCGCTGGGTGGTTTACAACCGATTTCTAAGATTTTGACTTTGATGCCTATTTTTAGGCTCAAGTTGAAACCCTAATTTGTATCAGATATCAAAAGATCTCCGCTTGTCTTTACTTTCATGGCACCCATCGTCGGATTCAACTGGCCGGAGGCTACCGGCCGGACACACCTCGCTAAAATAGCGCTCCATCGAAAGAGTAATCCTCATTTGCATGTCACACCATTAAGCTCGAAAACCCATCGAATCACCCGGCATGCAAAGAAACCCTCACATGCAACCCTAAAATAGCCTCTAAGGTTGGACCTCGAAGTGGTCATCTCTCAATTTTGCATGTTATACCATCGCTAAGGTCTCAAAACTCGTAAGGAATATCCATGTATATGCAAAGAAAATCTTCAGATCCGACTCCCCTAAATTCGTAGCTCTAAGCCGACCGCTAAAAATAGTAAGTTATCTGTTACCAAATTTGCATGCTAACTGGATATAATTCCTCAATGCAAGCAGGATGATCGGAATCTCGAAATAGCTGACAAATTGCCCTGAATTTCACACTTACTAAAAATAGTAAGTACCTTGGAATCCGATGAAATTTGGCTGGAAGCCTGCTGGATGCCTGCTGACAACAACGTTAAGTTCAATTTTCAATTTTCTCACTTTATCTGACCTTGAATTGACCAGGAACAACGAAACCCTAATTTTAGACTTGGCCAATATTTCGCGTTTAAGCTCAATGACGGACACAACCCCCCGAAAGACGGACATCAGGAAAGAGACAGAGCGGGAGAGAGAAGAAAACCCAAGCCAAAAGACCGAAACGGAGCAAAAATTAGGGGTTCCCCATCTTGAATGGGGCGATGTGTGAAAAGGTCACAACAGTACTCTTCCATTGGTTAATGCTGAGTGAAAACCAGCCAGTTCAAGTTTGAACACCATTAAATGCTCATTTACTATCCATCTCAAGAGAGTGTTGCTTGACATATAGAATGGATTGATCAACATTATCTTATGCTTGACTATAAAATTATGCATGTCAAAAACATAAAACTTCTTACCAATGCCATCCACATAGAAATTGTCAATCAACTCATAATTTAACAAATCATGTGAAGATGGTGGATTGTTGTACACAATATTAGAAACAATATTTCCTTCATCCCTTTCGTTGGTGTCTTCATAAAATTCATGCACATCTTCTTCAACTTGAAGATGCCCATCATTAGTTGCTGATCCATAGAATGTAGCATGATGAATATCACACACATTACCAGTCATCACATCTAGCTCATGGCTGCAAGCTATCCCTTCTTGAGGCAAATTATCTTCCCAACTCAAGAGTTCACACTCTTGATTTACCTTCCAATCACTATCAACATAATGAATCTCTATGGCATTATGCATTGTTTCAACATTATGGAATTCATTTATTCCTTCAACTATTTGCTTGATCTCCATTAGCCTTGTATTAGCTTCTTGTTCCATAAGTGTGGCTGACATAGATGATTGATTTTCTGTTTTGCAAAAAGAGTGATGAGCTAAGGTAAGATCAAGGCAAAGACTATCAACCTCTTTCTCCTTCTCTTGATAGGCATCATAGGTTTCCTCAGCAAACTTAATGGCATCATCTCTATCTGAGAGCAAATGCAAATAATCTGTTTTTATTGATTCCAAAGCTTCTTTGATGGTTCGCACCATGGAAAGAGTGTCTCCACCCTTAACGCCATTCTGTCTCTCTTCAAACTGCAGCTCCCAGTAAAGTTCTTCAATACAATTGTGTGTGCTATCAAATCTTGATAACACCTTAACAATTTTCTCTTCTGAAACCAATAAGTTATCCTTCAAAACTTGCAGCTCTTTAGGCCCTTGATCCCAATCAGCAAAGAGACTACGCTCATCAAACATCAATTTTTCTGATTTGTTTTCATTGTCATGATTTTCAAAATCAGCTTCCTCCCTTTTTTTTTCACTGCATAATTCTTGAATAGAAGGCTTGTCAACAATATCTTCAAGCAATGAATCATTATTGATTGATGCTCTTAAAGTCTTGGTAGCAACATACTCTGCTTTAGTGGCTACAACCACCTCGAAGGAATTTTTATGGAGCTTTGCCAAGCAAGCTTCTTCAAACAAATTAGTTCCTCTATCTTGACCTTTCAAGTTCTCATACTCTTCTTGTGCGTAATTCTGAAAGGCATCCAAACCATTTGCTGATTTTAAAACATTCTCCTCTTCAACATAAGAAATCACGTTCTCATTAGCCATTGCTGCAACTTCTCCTCCAAAGATCACTTCATTACTTGTATTGCAAACTGATTTTTGAACTTCATCAGGATCAAAGGGGAATTTATCCCACTCCGGTTCTTTATCATACCTTGGTGACATCGCGCCCGGATCCCAAAGGTGAAAGGTTTGATTGCAATGATCAATAGGAAAGAGATCATCATGCTCCTCTTCAACTATTGACTCTTTGAATGAGTCACTCCTCAACCCACTTGAACTGAAATCTTCATCTATAACTTTCTCCACAGATGTAGTTTGATAATCAAACCCACAACCACCCAAGTCACTAGCATTATATCGGATTATAGAATCATCAAAGCTGGTTGCTTTGAATATTTTGTCATGCTTTTCTTCAATGAAATTATCTTGAGTAGATATGTTGCTGATTTTATCATTAGTGCCCACATACATACCAAAGAAGTCTTCTTGGACACTTGTCATTAATTCTTCATATGGAATTGGCTCAGCAACAAGTAGAGAATTATCCTTCACTAAATCTTCAACAAGAGGAGATAAAAACACATCACAATCACCATCAACAACATCACTTTCGTAATGGTCATAAGCTGGTTCAAAGACACCATTAGTATTTGCTTCATCTTGCTCTTCTTCAACGTACTTATCCCACACAACTGTTCCACCAGCATCTTTTGAGAAGCCATTTGTCTGAAGATCTTCATTGGTTGAATCCTTATTAGGACTCAAGACTGCTGTAATGATCTTCTTACCATAACAATCTTCATTATTTCCCATCCCATGCAAGTCTAGGGATGTATTTTGGGACTCTAACTTAATCTCCTCATTTGCCAAGGTATCTTCATCAAGCCCACTTTCATTTTGAACCAAAATGTGCACCTTGCTTGTGTCTTCTTCAACATTAATTGACTGATTTTTCTCTTCAATTTGCTTACTTGTGGGCTGCAAACCACAAACAGATCCTTTTGCTTCTTCCTTCCTTGATTCTTCAACCATGGCAATTTCTACTTCCTCTTTAATCATTTTTTTGATGTAGTTGACCATAGCCAACTTTCCAGGGTCATGAATCACCGCACAATTCAAAAACGTGTCAAATGAAACATCGTTCTTAAACTCATCTGTCATGCTCTGATATTGTTTACGGAGTATGGCAGCCTCATGTTCGCATTGCCTCTTGAACTGACATTCTTCCGAAGCCACAATCAAATCTGACTTCTCACGATTCCTGGACCTTAGAAAATGCAACATCTTAAGAACTTCTGAAAGCTAAACTGAACTTAGGCGAAGAATCTGATTTCTCTATCACTCATCTGTCAATTGACTCTGTCTTATTCACAGGATGGCAAGATCTTGGCTCTGATACCACTGAAATATGCTAACCAATTTTTTTCTATTAATTAACACACATAACCAGCACTTAATCAACTCGGTTAGCGTTAGCTCCAAATAGAAATCTGAACTTGAAATGAAAACTACTCAACGTCAAGAATGTGCACTCAAGATCCCACTGAGGGCGAGGTGCTAACATATGACGGAGTGTTGAATGTGAAAACTAGAAACTGATAGGCGGATAACCAGCCATGAAAAGCATTTCCTCACTACCACCAAACAGTGGGGGGAAAAGATTACAATTAAAACAATTCATCCGCTGCGGCGGGCATCCACAGAGTGGTGGGAATACTCCACTTATTCAGTGGGTGAGTTTACAACAATTATTAGGCAGCAAGCGAGCCTTGAAATCCACTCTTCCACTTATTAACGTGGGGGGAATACTGTCCACACAACCACTTATAACGTGGGGGGAAATTACAAACAAGATATAAGTTTATTCTAAAACTCAACCACTCAATTGTGGGAGTGTAAAACAGATATAAAATTGCAGCAAGTAAAGGAAGAGCTATTAGTACTACTAACTAGCTTTACAAAGAATAAGAACAGTTGCAAATAGAATAGATAATCTTCCAAGAACATTAAACAGTTAGAGTATCACTTCCTCTAACATTTACAATGATATAAGATGAAGAATTGAAGCTCAAACCAGCATTATATCAAAAACTAACAAGTCTGATATAAAAATCGGCAATCTGAAATGTCTATCAGCAAACAGCAAACTCATAAAAATGATCACAACTCCTTCAATATGCCTCTGAATTGAATGAAACGAAATGCAAAGTCTCTTTGGAGGATAGGCGCCCAAACTCAAACCACAAAACTGCATCAAAACTCATGATATTATTTTGCACGAATCCCAAAGCACTCTCAAGATGGTACGGCCTCAAGAGGGGCGATTTCTCTTGCTAAAAATCAAATACTTGGAATTAAATTCTGAAATTCTCCAAATATGATCGCTATTAGCATAGAATTGCAAGGATCAAATACCCATAACCAAAATAAATTCACATCAAAAGCTGTAAATGAAAAACACCTTCAGCTGTTATACATCAGCAACATTAAAACTGAAATTCTCACCAAAATTCACCAACTTTGAAGCACAATCTGCTAGTCTGATTGAGAAGCAGCAATAAGACCAACTAGGTGTTGTCTTTCAAACACGAAATTGGATTGGAACTAGGAGGTAAGCATCCCTCGAAGTATTAAACAAGTTGTCATTTTGACAGCATAACATTAGCATAAACATTGGATAATCAGCTCTTCAAAAGCAACAACAATATATAAGCTTTTGTTGGCAAATGAAGCAACAAGAACTCTTCGAAATTCAGAGTTGAACTAACTTCAAAATCACCCTTTTGCCTTTTACTTTGAAATAATAAAATATCATTCAACTTCCTTTAGGCATCCATTTCATATTGCAACAATAAAGCATTTTTAATAATTAAACTCACTTATTATGTCCCTTCTTTAAAACAACTTGAAGTCATCAAGCCTAGGCATGGGTTACAACTTCAAGACATGAAAGTGACTAAGTCTGAAACTCGTCCAAGGGAAAACCAAACCCAAAGCCAGAGACGATGGATAACAAGATGACTTGAGTTGAACTGCGATGATGCCATCGCAAAATTAGACTTACTAAAAATAGCCACTGCCAAAATAGTAAGTTTACCTCAAAACCTCAAAAGCAGAACCGATGCAGCAAAGACGCACGAAAGATCAACTGAACCATTGTTAAAATTAGTATTTACTAAAAATAGTAAATACCTAGAAATGCCACAAACCTCCAAACAAGGAAACCCTAATTTCACTTTTGATCAACCTACGGATTTCCGGAAATAGGCTATCAGTCAAAGAAGAGCGTATGGCCAAAATGGGGACATTACAGTTTCTGAGTTTATATCTCGCTGTCCAGACTGTAACAACAGGGTTTTAGACTTGCACCAGCCATCTATTTTCCTATCTTTGAGGTATATTTGTTAATTCCATGATGGGTGGTTAGTTCTTTAATGTTATGATACATGTGGGGATGTTCTATCAATTTCTTTTATGACGATACTTGTAACAACTAATGCATATCTTGAATGTAGAAGTTTTCAAATGAGCTAACATTGTAACACTGAGTGGTAGTGAAATATACCCCCTTAATTTTTTCAGTTTTTTCACAATCAACAAAGCACCCGTTAAGGTTAGAGCAAGCCAAAACTAGTTGGAAATGTAACCCTACACCAAGAATGTACACCAAGATCCCAATGACGAGCGAGGTGTGAGCATATGGTGCCGGGGATCGTTAGCTAGTAAACTAAAATGTTGGAAATACAATTATGCAACTCGATCACTTATTCAGCGGGAGTAGATTGATGACTCAACCGATCAACATGATGATATGCAAGTACAAAAGGTAAAGACGACGAGGCCTGTCTCTTCCACCAAAGGCGGGAATGAAATGCTTGTACAAGAAAGTAAATAAGGCGGAGAGGCCAGCCTTCTTCCACTAATAGTGGGCATACAATAGAAATTGCAAAAAAGTAAAGAAGCTGATAAGTACTACTGATTCAGTGTTACAATGTGAAATATAATCTGCAAGTCCAAGTGTTATTGCTGTCCAAGAAGCTGCAAATGATGTTATATATTCTCCAAACTTCACAAGACTCACAACTATGAAAAACACACCCAAAAGACCAACTTCTGACAATCTGATGTATAAAACCAGCAAATTGAAAACATAGACCAGCAACTAGAAACCACACCAAAATGCTCCTAACTCACTCAATAGTCCACCAAATAACATGAAATCAACTGCAAATGAAACCTAGGATGCTGGCGACCAAGTCTAAGTGAACAAATTGCATCAAACACCCAACCACGAATTAAGCACAATTTCCAATGCAGTGATAGGCATGGTACAACCTAGGTAAAGGGGCGACCTCCAAGATAAAATTCCAAACTCCATAAAAAATTCTCAAACTTTGCAGAATGGGACACCTAGGTCATAGGAACCAAATGAGTGATTACCGAGAAGCACACAAAAATCACTCCAAGACTTATGAATGAAAATCACCTTCAGCACTACAAACCAGCAACCTGTAAAACTGAGAAAAACATCAAAAGAACTTTAAAAACTAATATCAATGACGCTCAATTTGCACTCCAGAGTGAAGCACAGTCTTCAGTGTATCTAGCGAGGTACTATCTCTCAAGCATGAAGACCGGAAGAAGAAACTAGGAGGTATGCATTCCTCGACGAAAGCTCTAAAAATATTTCAGCAGCATAACAGTACAATAAGTAGCAATGAATCCTGCAAATGAAGGCCAAGTCTCCTATTTATAACTTTTCTCCTCAATTTTCAAATCCACTTTTCTCTCCAATTATGGCGCTTAAAATAAGATTCAAATTCACTTTTCCAATTTGCATTTCAGTTCAACTCCCTCAGCCACCTAGACATGGCATCCAAAATGAAGGAAAGAAGACTTTATTAAAAAAGCCAATATTCCATGAGTTAGGCATCCCCCTTATTAAGTGAAAAATACTTTATTATGGACTTAAATATTTCCTCCTCCAGAGATCGTCCACTTTAGCATTTGGAATGATTTTCACTTAAACATTAATTCATCAAATAAGGCCTCCAAAATGCTTAATTAATAAACATTATAAAAATCACTTCTCTCTCCTAAGTGGCGTCCCAATTAGCCTTAGTAATTATTTAACTTTATAATTTCCAACTAAGGCGTCTAAAATTGAAAATCACTTAAGCCACCAAACCTGCCAAATCAAGCTCCAAGATTGTTGGAGACCAAACTACCTAAATTGCCCTGTTAGAAATAGCCATTGCATTGAATTGCTGTTAAAAATAGCACTGTCAAAAATAGTACTTACTAAAAATAGCATACTGCTAAAAATAGTAAGTTGTTCCAAACTCATTTTGAGCACAAACCGGGCAACCGTCGTGACTTACTAAAAATAGTTATTTTGGAAAAGTCCTCTGTTTTAGTTGCATGTCACATCGCTGCAAAGCTCTCTGAAAACCCAAAAGGAATCCAGAATCCAAACTGCAAAACTCCAACATGCAAGCCTCCAAAACTGCCAAGGAGTCTGCTAGAAATGCATGTCATTATCTGGTCATGCATGTTTCTTCATCATGAAGCTCTCCAAAAACCCAGAAAGCTCCATCAAACATGCATAAGAAACTCTTGCAAGCAAGCCTACAAAACCTCCCATAAAAGTGGAAAACCTAACTTTAGCTTCTGAATAGCCTACGAGCTTCCGAAAATAGGCTATCAGACACAAAAGAGCATATGGCTAAAATGGGGACATTAAAGTCTGCCCTTCCCAAAATTACTTGTCCTCAAGCAATTGCAACAACACTCCAAACTGATCCTAGTATCCCATGTCCATCTTTGAAAAGACCCACCATACTGATGCTGCTCCACTCTAATCATACAAACGAAGCCATTGTACCAGAACTGCACTAACCTTCCTTGCAAACCTCAAAGAGTTAACATGCCTGAAATTCAAATTGAGAAACATGGAAGGATTGGAATCAAAATCTAGCAGCATCTCACGCCCAATAAACTCTGAGGAATTAACATCTGCAATGTCAATGACTATCACCCTTCTGAGAACCAAGAAGAATAATCTAATCAACTCAAAAATATTCTCATCAGTATAACTCCTCAATGCATCAAACAGAGTCACAACAGCAAGAGTGTCTCCATCACCATTATTTGCAAAGGAAAAAGTAGCTCTTTGCAAAGTCATGGCAGCCGTGTCCTCAAAACTCCTCAAGAATGTACAATGCCTCCTCCAAGCAGTACTGATATATCCAAGAAGACTTCTGAAATCTTTCACCAATCTCTCTTCAGGTGTCTCAAAAGTCGAACTGAATCAAGCATTGGTTCGCTGCCCCAAGCATATGTACAAGAAGTACAAAGATAGCCACTGAGATGAACTTGAACACTATCTAAATGTAGATTCAAATCACTCCAAATTCTCATCTCTCCCACTTGAGGCCAAAAATCGTTGCTAACAAGAGATTGGAAAGTTTGAAAATGAATGCACCAGCTGCCAAACAAGATTGAAGTGGTCAACTTGAGATCTGATTTAAGGAAAATCAGCATTCAAGGAGATGAATAGCTGTTGCAAAACTGAAAACCAGCATCCAAAATATCACATTTGCTCATATCCAAGGCTGAAAACATCCTCTCAAGAGACTCCAACCCCACACAAAACCACCCTTTGTTCGAATTATCTCTCCAATCCACCAGTTGATGAGCGAAAGGGACCAATGAATGGTTGATAAGGATGGGGACAACATCAAAGAATATGAAAATTGAATCCTTATCCCTCCAAGAATTCATCCTTCCACAAGTACTTAGCTCCATCAACCCAAGTTGAGGATCCCAAGCATGGATACCCAACTGAAAAAAATCTCCAACACACTAGAAAAAAAACATAACACATTTTTGAGTGCTGGTCAAAACCAAGTGCATACTTGTGAAATTATTTCCTCTAGTGAACCTTTGAAACCAATCCATGAAAGCTTCAACAATACTGGAGCATGAAACATAAGATGACTTCAAATACAACTCCCAAAATTGACTAGCATCACTCAACCCAAGGAATGGATTGACAAGAGTGCAAACACCATGTTCTGGTCCATCTTCCCAAGTGGAGTCTTCATCCTCTACCCCACTTATGCATTCAGTATCAAGCAGCCTCAGAAGATTTCTAATCATAGAATGTGGCACATCCTCATGGTTTGATACCACATCATCCATCACAAAAAAAGGATTATCATAACTTTCCTCAACACCCACTTCAAAGAGAGGATTGTCAAAAATTTGAAGGTCATTCCTTTCATCTTGCTGATCCAAATCTGCACATGCAACTTCTGATTTTCTTGTGACACTTCCTAGATCAAACTCCTCCTGAAGACTGTCAAGCTCTCCAATCACTTACTTGATTTCTTCAGCTCTTCGTGCACTCTCTTGCTCCTTGGAAAGTTTGAAGTTAGCAAATTGGTCTTCAACCTCTGTTACAGCCAACTGAGTTTTTTTTAGCATGTCCTTTGTTGATTTGAGTTCCAGAGTGAGCTCATCAACCTTTCTCTCCTTTTCTTGGAAAGCACAAATGGTCTTCTTTGCAATTTCAATGGCATGATCTCGATCTTCAATCAAGTGTATGTGTTAGTGTTGTAGCTGTAGGAGATATTTTTCTCCTTAAATATCTTTGTCTAAGGTAGGTCGACCTTCTTGCCTTAGATAATATTCTATATTCTTTATTTTCTAAAGGGGCCGACCTAGAAGGAGTTCGCCTATCTTTGTATATAATGGAGGTGATTTCATCTCATTTGGACATCACAACATTCTCTCTTCAATTCTCATTCTTAAGCAGCAGATCGCCATTTTCAGTAGTAGACTAGTTTTCAAGAAGAAGTTCATTTATTTCATTCGCTTCATTATTAGCAGTAGGAGTTCGCTACTCTTAGCAAGTCTTAGCAGCAGATTCGTTTCTTTGTAGAAGGTTTATTATATGCTCAAGGAGAAGCAACATACATTATTGTATAAGTCTTGGCCAGATTTAAAGGGCCTGATTTGTAAGCAGATTTTTGCTGTTATTATTCTAAAGAGATCTATTTGTTGGGTTTTTTCTCCCTCGAGTAGGAGGGTTTTCCTAGGGTATTCACTGTGTTCATTGTTCTCTTGTGTTGTATTTCTGCTTATTTACATTTCTAATCATAAAACTAACAGTATGTACTTGGACTTCAAGGTCTCCAAGGAATCTTTGATAAGTTGCAAATTGGGAAGAGCAACTTCATCTTTAACTCCTCTTCGTCTCTCTTCAAGCTGAGCCTTTCAGTAAAGCTCTTCAACCAAGCTCTGTGTGCAATCAAATCTAGAGAGAGCTAGCACTTCATCTTCAATGGACACCTCGAGTTGGCCTTCACACTCATAAGAATGCGAAGGTGGTGAACTGCTGATAGGCTGAAAGAAAAAATTAGAACTTGGTTTCTTGCCTTTGCTGCCCTCATAGATGCTCCAACATGCTTTTCTTTCTCCACCAACTAGCTGCAAATGCTCAACATTATGAAGAGGATCATACTTCACAATTTCTTCGACCCTTTGCTTGTAGTCAGCCTCTTGAATGGGTAAATCAGATTTTTGTTTGAGAACATCTGCAAATCTTTCATTCTCAAGAGCCATAAGGTCTTCTAGCTCTTCTTCCTCATCACTGTCTCCTTGATCAAACGTTATGGCAGCCCCCAACTCGAACGGAGAATCATTGTTGATCATTGTTTTGAAAGTTTCGGTAGCAACAAACTTTTCCTTGGTGGCTGCAATCATCTCAAAGGGATCATCATAGAACTTTACCGAGCAAGCTTCTTCATCAAAGACATCTTTGCCTCCAAATGCCACCACACAGCTTGCAATGCAATCTGATTTTTGGTCTTCATTAGGATCAAAGGGAAACTTATCCCACACAGGTTCTTTGTCATACCTTGATGCCATCACACCCAGATCCCAAATGCTAATGGGTTGATTGAGATGGTCAACAGGAAGATGCTTATCGTGCTCCTCTTGAAGTGTTGACTCTTTGAATAAGTCAGTTCCCAATTCACTTAAACTGATATCTTCAAAACCATTTCTTTCCAATGGTTCGATTTGCTGATCAAACCCAAGACCAACCGTGTCACCACCAGGATGAAATGAAGAATCTTCATTGCTAGCTATTTTGAAAATTTCATCATTTTTATCTTCAATGAATCCATCATGAGTTAGTATATTACTGATTTCTTCATTAGTAGCCTAATGCATACCAAAGAGGTCTTCTTGGCTACTTGTCATAAATTCGTCTTGTGAAAACTCTTTAGAAGTTGGGACAGCAGCAAGAGGGGAATTATCCTTCACCAAATCTTCAACAAGAGGAGATTAAACACATCGGAATCATCCTCAGCGACATCACTAGTATTTCCTTCATCTTGCTCTAATTTCTTCAAAAGTGGCTTCAGTTTCTCCTCACATTGATTAAACAATTCCTTGATTAACATAGCAGCAATAAGAGAATCCTTTTCTTCACATTCATATGTGTCCAAGAGGAGAGATTGGACATTTGGTGGAACTTCATCAGCCTCTTTAATAGTGAGAGCAAGAATTTTCTTCACAGCTGCAACAACATTCTCTTCTTGTTCGCTCCAAGTGGATATGAAGAGGTAGTGAAACAGGTGATAAATCTGATCTTGCATTTCAAGTCTAATAGCAAGTTACCTGTCCTGAGATCTGAAAATGTCTTTAAGATAACAACTTTTCTGGGAAATTGACTGCTACCGGTTTCATCAAGATCCTAAAAACTTTCTACAATCCTATGAAGAATCTTCTTCATAGTTTCATCATCATAAGGCATCAAAGGTGCTATAATCCTCATAACTTCACTAAGGCATGAAGTAACTGACAAACTTATCTCTTCATCAGGATGCCCTATCCAATAAGGATGAATCAAAAAGGTTATTGTAGGAGATAATGCCTTATTCAACAATTCAGTAGGTGATTGTTGGACTTGACTCAAACAATGTTCCAACTCTAATAATAGGCTCACTTCATCACCTCTTGTCTGACATTCTTCATTGAGCCTTGTACCGGCAATGGAAAGTGCTCTTGCCAAACTTCTTTCTTCTTCAAAAGCCATAATCAAATCTGACTTCTCATGGTTTCTGAACAGAAATGCAACACTCTAACTAATCTACAGTTTAAGAATGGTAACTAACTACCAATTTCAGTTGAAATGTAACTAACTAGTTTTCATACTAGAGTTTCCTTTGCAATATCGAATGAAAAAGATAAACAATTTGAACAATAACTACATAAACAAATCATCAACTAACTTTTTAGTTTTCAATTTCAGCTGAAAAGGAAACAATTAACTGTCTATATAACCGAAAATCACAGTAGGTTAATAACTAACTTTTCTTTACTTTTGAAATGAAAAGTGTTGATGTTGCAGCATCGGTATTCACTTCCAGCGATCTCCTTGTTTCAAGAATGATAAATTAAATATAGCTAAGGCTATTTAATTTAGACATAGCGATTGGACAAAAGCAAAAGACACGTCACTTATATTAAATAGTGATTAATTGTTAATGAGGCTCCATTTATGAATGGGCGCGATTTCTAAGGGAGCCGACCTCTTGTGTAAGAGGCACGATTATTTGTTCAAGGCCGACTTGTATTCATTGAAGGGTCACGTCCCTCATCCCTATCTTGTATATATACACCTTCATGTATCTCACTTAGCATCGATTCATTCATTGTTCTCATTCCATCTCAAGTGCAAATTTATTCAAGGCAGGTCTGTTGTGACCTTTTCACACATCACCCCATTCAAAATGGGGACTCCCTAATTTTTCCTTCGTTCTTGGTCTTTTGGCTTTGGTTTTGTCTCTCTCTCTCTTTCTGTCTCTTTCTTCCGTCTGTCTTTTTGGGGATACGCCCGTCTTTGAGCTTAAACTTGAAATTTTGGCTAAGTCTGTAGAATTAGGGTTTTGAGTCTTCCAGTCAGTTTGAAGTCAAATTGAGTGAGTGAATTGAAGTCTAAGCTTAGCACTGCGTTCAAGGCACGTCGAACTGCTTGTTTGCAAATTTTGAGTTAAATCGGACAACTTGCTATTTTTAGCAAGTATCACCTTTAGAAGCAGATTTTAGGGTTTACATGCAGAGTTTTTCAGTGCATGTTTGGAGAATATTTTTGGGTTTTCCGAGACCTACATGATGGTATAGCATGCAAAATGAGACGATAACTTTCAACAGTTTTCACTTCGGAGGCTATTTTTAGGGTTTGAATGTTGGAGTCTTCGATGCATGTCTGGATATTCTTTGTGGGTTTTTCGGAAGCTTCGCAGTGATGTAACATGCAAACCAGGATCAGGACCTTTTTCAAGAGCTGTCTTCAGAGGCTATTTTTAGGGTTTGCATGCAGGATTTTTCAGTGCATGTTAGCATATTTTTCATGGGTTTTTCAAGAGCTACACAGTAAGGTAACATGCAAGCAAAATTAATCACTTTTCAGGAACTTACTATTTTTAGCCAGTGCTCGCATGCAGTCCAGTTTGTTGGGTTTTTCTGGGTTTTGTGAGATCTCTTAGACAATGTGACATGCAAATGCATCCGATAGCTGATTGGTTACTTTTTCAAACACTTACTATTTTTAGTAGGACCACTTTGGCAGCTACCCAACACTTCAGAATCACGAACAGAGCAACATGCAACAAAAACGGGGTCAAATGGAGATCATTTGGTCAACATGCAAGTTAGATTATTAAGGTTTCTAGCTTCAGGACCCAAAATGAGGGGTCAAACGCTAGAATTTTTGAAAACTGATGTATCCCATCGCAACTAGTATCTTTCAAGCTATCCACTAGTAAAATTTGAAGGCAATTTGAGCACTTACTATTTATAGTAAGTCACTTCAAAAACAGGCTATAAATAGCAGGTCAGTGCGAGGCACTAGTGTGAACAGGCCAGTGAACCCATGAGGATCACGTCAGTCAGATTTCAAATTGAACGGAGTTGCAGAAGTCCTGAAACCAAGCAATTACTATAAATAGTGAATCACCTCCAAAAACAGGCTATAAATAGCAGGTCGACACAAGATGGCAATGTGAACAGATTAACTAGGTCATGAGGTTCCTGTGGTGAAAATTTCAAATCAATCCAAGCTTCAGAAGAGTGAAAACCAGAAACTTACTAAATATAGTAAACAAGGGCGAGCAAGCTAAAAAAATGTCTAAGTTTGAGAAAATTCCTGCTCACCTCTTGAAATGCACCCAAGGTGAAGCTGGTTGAAGGATGGAAAAATTTTCAAGTCTTGAGATATTCCTGCTTGACCCCTCAAATGCGCCATCATTAGGAAGGAAGCCTTAAAATGTTTAAGTTATGTTGAAAGTTCCTCCGTGACCCCCCAAATGCGCCCATATTGGAAAGGTGCTTGAAGAATTTTCTAAGTGTTGAAGAATTCCTCCTTGATACTCCAAATGCGCCCAACTCCAAGGGTGATGAAGAAAATTTCTAAGGCGTGGAAAAATTCCTCCTTGACCCCTGAAATGTGCCCAAGTTAGGAAGGTAAAATGAGGCAAGGAGAAAGTTTCTAAGTGTTGACAAATTCCACCTACACCCTCCAAATGCGCACTCAAGAAATCAAAGTTGGGAAAAAGTTTCTAAGTCATAGAAAATTCCTCCTCCACCCCCAAAATGCGCCCATCTCAAGGAGGTAGCTTCGAAATCTTCTAAAAGTTAAAAAATGGAAGAAGACCCTCTCATTTGCGCCCAAGACAAAGTGGAGAGGTGAAGAAAATTTCTCTAAGGCATAAACTGGAAGTATTACCTTGTAAATGCGTCCTTCTTGGAGGTGTTAGCAAGAAATTTTCTAAGGAAATCCAACTTGCCTCACCACCCTCACAATGCACCTAGCTTGTGGAAAGGACTTGAAGAAATTTTTTTCTAAGGCATGGAAATGTCAGCAGGACCCCTAAAATGCGCCCTAGGAGTATCAAGGTGGCATGGAATTTGTTTGAGGCATGTAAAATGGAAGTAGCTACCCTCATATGCGCCCAAGGAGGAGAGAGGCCATCAAAATGTTTCTAAGGCAGGTAAAGTGAAAGCCCAGCTACCTAAATGCGCCCAACTTGAGCAAGTGATTGGAAAATATTCAAGTATGGAAAAATGAAAGTGAAGAGGGTCAAATGCGCCTAAGTTGAGGAGGTTGATTGGAGAAAAGGTTGATTGGAGAAAACGCCTAAGGCATGAAAAGTGAGAGTATACAATGCAGATGCGCCCAACTTGTTGTAGCAAGTGGGTAAATTGTCCAAGGCAAAGCAAGAGAAAAAAATACGCCCAGAGAGGAAGGGTAAAGATGAACATTGATGATGAAATATTTTTTCTAAGGTATAAATTGCAAAAATTAAATGTACCCCTTCATAGTAATACACATGAATTTGGCATTTTCTGAGGGGAATTTTCTTTTGGGTATTGGATATCTTCGACAAGGAGATGATTTTAAAATTTTCCACACCTTGCCAAGGACTTTAAGATGGAAATTTCACTCGGGCGCTTGGATTGATGAATTTTCTAGAGGAAATAAATTATTTCTAAGGCAGATGGGTTGGAAATTTGGCTAAGGCAGAGAGAAATCAAACAACACCCTCTAAACGTGCCGTCATGATGGATAAAAGTTTCTAGGGCATCAAAAATGAGCATCAAGGAGAATACATGGTTAAAGTACGCCTATGATGGAGTATGAAGAAGGCAACCTCTGCTAGAGGGAAATGATGAACCCTATCAAATCCGGGGATCACTTAGACATTGGAGATCAAAACATGAAGATCAGATGAGTAAGGAGAGTTTATATTATTAAGTGTTCTAATGCTCTTCTCTTTATTTGTTTTGCAGGATGAACGCTGGGGCCAGAGCACGATGACTTGAAGTGATGAAGCAAATAGTCCAAGATGATAAAATCATGAAGGGAGATGTTGGAAGGAATGGCTAAGTGTTTGGAATTTCTTCTCAAAGACCCAATATGCACTCAACTCAGGAAGGCGGATGGCAAGGAAGAAATGATCGAGTCCACGACTAAAGAATCCTTTAGGATCAGGGATGGAAAAATAATGAAGGCTCAGGCGTTGAAGAGTTGAAGAGTGACAGCTAAGAAGAAGATCATCCTCAAGCACTGAAATGCCCTCAAGACTAAGGAAGAAGTTGAGGCCATGATGATCAGACTCAAGAACAATGCGAACGCGTCTATGGACAAGAATCTTCTAGAAGGATGGTGGACAATAATGGCTCATTTATTACCCCTCTTCTTGGTGGCGGTTTTTAGGGTGAGGGTTTATGTGGTTCAATCTGAGCCCTTCATTGTAATTGAATCTGAGCCGTCCATTGGACTTGGCCAACTATAAAAGGGGCATCCCCCCTCATTTGTACCTCATTAGAATAGCAGAGAAGGAATAGAGAGAGATTGATAGAATAGAAGGTAGCATAATTTGATAGTTTAGCTTAGATTGAAAAGGAAGGAAAGTCTTCCATTTGAATACTTTGTAAGAAATTGTTGTGAACACTTTCATAATAAAAGAGTTTTCATTGATGGTGATCTCTTCTTTTGTTGTGAGTAGCTAGTGAGGCTTCTTCGTCCTTCCAATTCACTTAGAATCTTGAAGTAGCTTAAAGTAAAGTAGATTTCATTTTCATGCAAGTAGGTGTTAATTGTGGATTGTGGTGTTTGATCGAGGTAGCTTCATTTAATCCATACCACTAGCAGCTTGGTGATGGTAAGTTTTCCTTGTGTGGTCGACTGGAATACTCTTTAAGCTTAACTTCGGTTATGATTCACGTTTTGGCATGCGTCGTCGTGATGGTGTCTTTATGCTGAATTGTGATTTGAACATTCCTCGCTACCCCTTTGAAGATTGCACCGACTTTGTAGAGGCTGTCCAACGTGAGGCGAAGCAAAGTCTGGTTGAAGCCTGCTGAAGTTGATCACACGTCCCGCTTTAGGATAGAACTTAGACCTTCTAAACCCTGCACTCATTTAAATTCAATACATTTTTGGTTAGTAGAGGAAACACGTACCTCATTGCCAAATCATCCGCAACGCACGAAAACCCCTTTCATCATTAATCTGCTGTCAGCTGCTAACTTGTGAACAATTGTGTAAGTCCCCTCGTGAAAACAACAAATCACAATGAGCCAACTGAGTGTACTCCACTGCATTGAAGGAACCTTGGAGTTGAACGTACGATCTCTCTCGCAATCTTAGTGTACGAAATACTTTGATCAAGAGAGAATGGAGTAACCGTTGGATACTTTATTCTGCTGATTGGTGCGGGTCACAAAAATCACATCAACAAGGTCGAAGTTATTCAAGATCAAGTTCAACATTATTGGAGGCTGAGAATTCATCAGCGAATTGCCTCTTTGTATTTTTGTATTGCATCTTGCCTTGATGCTTGTGTTAGGCTTGCATATCGGCCTCTTGTAAGGAGATCATTGTTTTGGTGATTCAATATATAAGTGATATATTGTTGCTGGGTTTTTCTCCCTCAAGAGGAGGGTTTATCCAGGGTATCTGCTGTGTTATTGTGTCTGATTTTGAATTAATTTTCTGTGCATTACATCTGATCATAAAACTAACATGGTATTAGAGCGGGTTTGAAGAAGATCGTGATCAGATTTCTTATTACAGCGATACTCTTTTCTCTTTCTCATTATTGTTTATCTCTATCTCTTCGTCAAGATGGTGAACAGTCTTAAGATTGAGGATAGACTCGAAGGAGCATCAAACTTCACTTCATGGAGATTCAAAATTATGCTCACTTTGGAGGAAAATGAATTGGTTGAATTTGTGGAGAGCAAAGTTCCCGAACCTATGGATGAGGAAGATAAAGTTCAATGGAGGAAGAAAGATATCAAGGCAAAGAAGATGTTAGTTGATTTTATGAAGGATCATATCGTTCCTATTGTCTCCAAGTTGAAGACGGCAAGAGACATGTTCAAAACCTTGGAGGAGATGTATGAAATCAACAACACCAGTCGGGCTCTTGCATTGAAGCAACAACTACATCATGTGAAGATGGCGAAAGGAGAAACAGTTATTGCTTACTTCATGAAGATTTCGGAGTTGAGAGATCAGGTCTCTACAATTGGTCATGTGATGGATGACAAGGACTTGACCATGCTTGCTTTTAGTGGTCTTCCTTCATCATGGGAGTCCTACATTCAAGGAATCAGTGCAAGATCGAAGCTTCCCAAGTTTTATCGGTTGAGGGCGGATTGCATTCAAGAGGAGTCTAGATTGGCTGCTAGAGGAATTGGTCAAAACTCTACCAATGAAGATATTCATGTTCTTGCCTCTCAATCATCGAAGAAGAAAGGAAAAAATGGGAAGAAAGGATACTTCAAGAGGAATAGAGATAATGGAGCTGATGGTGCTCCTGCATTCAAGAAGAAGAGGGACCTCTCCAAAGTCCAATGCTTTAGATGTGACAAGTATGGTCACTTTGCTAAGCATTGTCCATCTAAGCCTAAGCAGCAGGCCACCATTGCAGATGTTGATGATGTCTCCCTGCAGAAGGATTCATGTGAGTACTTATTCTATTCGGCATTGTCAAGCAATGTAACTACCGACACCAACACTTGGTTGATTGATAGTGGTGCATCTCGCCACATTACCGGATTCAAGGAGCATCTAACAAATTTGGTGTAGAGAGATTCTAGTGAACAAGTTATTATTGGAGATGATGCTAGTTACTCGGTGAAAGGAATTGGGACCTCCACTCTCCACTTGGATTCCGGCATTACTCTTCAGTTGTGTGATGTTCTATATGTTCCAGGCATCAAGCGAAACCTTATTTCCATTTCAGCCTTGGAAGACAAGGGGTATCAAGTAGCATTTTCTAAAGGAAAAGTTCTTGTGTGGACGAAGAACTCCAACTTCAAGACTGCTCGGGTGATTGGAGTTAGACATGAGAGTCTCTACAGGCTATGCACTCGTCCACTTCAGGCTCTAGTTCATGATTCTTCAAGCTTGTGTGATCTTTAGCATCGAAGATTGGCTCACCTTCACTTCCGGGCTCTACCGATCATGGAGAAGATGGTCTCGGGTCTTTCGAAGTTCAACCAGGAGCATGAAGGTATTTGCAGAGGCTGCGCTATGGGTAAGAATACTAAAGGTCCATTTCATAGTAGAGAAATTAGATCCAAATGTATTCTAGATCTCATTCATTCTGATTTATGTGGTCCAATGTCTGTTGCTTCTTCTAGTGGTTTCTTGTATTACATTCTTTTTATTGATGGCTACTCTAGAAAGACTCGGATTTATTTCTTGAAATCTAAAGAATCTAAGGAAGTATTAGAAAGGTTCAAGGAATTCAAAGCTCAGGTGGAGAATTTTTCCGGGAAGAAGATCAAAGTCCTGAGATCCGATAATGGAGGAGAGTACACCTGGGATTAAGAGGGGGTTTAGTGTCCCTTATAATCCTCAACATAACGGTGTTGTTGAAAGGAAGAACAGATCGATCATGGAAGCAGCTAAAGCCATGATTCATGACCAAGATCTGCAGACCTTCCTTTGGGAAGAAGCATCAAGGACAACAGTCTATGTTTAGAATAGAAGTCCTCACCGGATCCTGGAGAACATGACTCCTGAAGAAGCCTTTACTGGGAAGAAGCCATAAGTGAGTCATTTGAGGATCTTTGGATGTCCAGTGTATGTACATGTACTGAAGGAAAAGAGGACAAAGTTGGAGCCTTTTGGCAAGAAGGGGATATTTGTAGGTTACAGTGAAACATCAAAAGCCGACAGGATTTACATCCCAAGTCAGAAGTTGATCGAGATCAGTAGAGATGTCACATTTGAGGAAGATGTTGCATTCAGAAGATCCAAGGGCACTCACATGGAGATTGATAATGAAGAGTCTCCTCAGGATATGGAAGTTGACCATGCTCTTGAGATTTAGAGGGAGACTTCAGAACCAAAAGAAGATGATGATTCAGTTGAGCCCTTGGAACCTACTGATGGGCCTACCGATAATGTGATTGGGAGAAAAAGGCCTCTTTGGGCTAGGCAAGCAATGCAGGAGGCAGAAAGGTTTGCAGCTCCAAGAGGAACCTTCAGAGAAAGCAAGAGACCTCACAAGTTCTCTAGTTATGTTGCTTTGATAAGTCAGATTATTGAGTCCGAGCCTTCCAGTGTTGAGGAAGCTTCTAGTCAACAAGTTTGGAAAGATGCTATGACAAAGGAGTATCAGTCAATTCTCAAGAATGATGTTTGGGACATTGTTCCTAGACCCAAAGGCAAATCTGTAGTATCTTCAAAATGGTTCTTCAAGATCAAGCATGCGGCTGATGGGAGCATTGAGAAATACAAGTCAAGATTCGTGGCTAGAGGGTTCTCACAAAAAGAGGGAGTTGACTATGAAGAAACATTTGCTCCAGTTGCTCGCTATACTTCTGTCAGAACCATCATTGCCATTGCTGCATCTAGAGGATGGAAGATTCATCAGATGGATGTGAAGACAACTTTTCTGAATGGTGTGATCGAGGAAGAAGTTTATATTGAGCAACTTGATGGATTCGAGGTACATGGGAAAGAGTCTCATGTTTGCAGGCTGAAGAAGGCCTTGTATGGTCTTAAGCAGGCTCCTCGTGCATGGTATGAAAGGATTGATCGTTACTTGTCAAGCTTGGGCTTCTCTAAAAATGATGCTGACTCAAATCTGTATTTTAAGGTAATTGATGGTGAAGCATTGATTTTGGTTTGGTATGTTGATGATTTGATTCTTACTGGAGAAGATCACCTCATTCTCAAATGCAAGGAGTTGGATTTTGAGTTTGAAATGAAGGACCTTGGGCTCATGCATTACTTCCTTGGCTTAGAAGTTTGGCAGAAGCCAGATGAGATGATTCTAAGTCAAGGGAAGTACACAATTGATATACTTAAGAGGTTTGGTATGATGGATTGCAAATCCATGTCTACACCTATGGAGACCAACCTACATAAGTTGAAGGAGGCTGCAGCTAGTTCAGACTTGGTGGATCCCACGATGTATAGGCAGTTGATTGGATCCTTGTTGTATCTAGTCAACACTAGACCAGATATGCAGTGAGTGCACTTAATCAGTTCATGTGTGAACCGAGGCAGGTACATCTTGTTGCAGCAAAACATATCCTGAGATACTTTCGTGGCACAGTTGGATATGGGTTGAGATATTCTTCAGATGTGGACTTGGAGCTGAATGGTTATACTGATTCTGATTGGGCAGGGATTGTCACTGATCGGAAGAGCACCTTTGGATGTTGCTTCAGTTTGGGATCTGCTATGATATCCTGGTGCAGCAGGAAGCAGTCATCTATAGCATTGAGTACAACAAAGGTAGAGTACATTGCAGCTTGTGTGGCAGCTCGGGAAGCAGTGTGGCTTCGTAAGCTCCTTTCAGGATTGTTTGGACAATCAATGGAGCCTACTATCATTCATTGTGATAACCAGAGCTGTGTGAAGCTTTCTATCAATCCTGTGTTTCATGACAGAACCAAGCATGTTGAGATCAAATACCATTATATCAGAGATATGGTATTGAGGAAAGCTATACAGTTGAGTTATATTAGCATTGATGAGTAGACGGCAGACATTCTCACCAAGCCTCTCTCCAGGATAAATTTTGTGTACTTTCGAGACAAGCTTGGTATAGTGGAGAATGAAGCCCTAGCTGAGAAGGAGTCTCAGTATTAGTGATCCTCTTTAATGCATTTCTCTTTGAGAGAGATTTGAGGTGTAAGCCCTTGTTTAATGCATTTCTCTTTTGAGATTTGAGGTGAAAGCCCTTGTTTCCACCCTTTGGGAGAGCCATGGTGGATGTCATGTGTGTGACTCCATGACAACATCACGTGAGAGAGTCCGTGATGATTTTTCTTGTACTTGTGTTTCACCCTCTAGGAGAGCCATGGTGAACGTCATGTTGAGGTGACAACATCACGCAAGTGATGAACACTTGTACATACCATACATGGTTGTAGCCATTATGGTTGATATCACGATGAGGTGATATTTGATATCATGATGAGGCGATATGTCTTGTGCGGTTGGAAGTATTCTCCCTAGCTGAGAGGGAGTGTTGATGTTGCAGCATCGGTATTCACTTCCAGCGATCTCCTTGTTTCAAGAATGATAAATTAAATATAGCCAAGGCTATTTAATTTATACATAGCGATTGGACAAAAGCAAAAGACATGTCACTTATATTAAATAGTGATTAATTGTTAATGAGGCTCCATTTATGAATGGGTTCGATTTCTAAGGGAGCCGATCTCTTGTGTAAGAGGCGCAATTATTTGTTCAAGGCTGACTTGTATTCATTGAAGGGTCACGTCCCTCATCCCTATCTTGTATATATACACCTTCATTGTATCTCACTTAGCATCGATTCATTCATTGTTCTCATTCCATCTCAAGTGCAAATTTATTCAAGGCAGGTCGAAGTTATTCAAGATCAAGTTCGACATTATTGGAGGCTGAGAATTCATCAACAAATTGCCTTTTTGTATTTTTGTATTGCATCTTACCTTGATGCTTGTGTTAGGCCTGCATATCAGCCTCTTGTAAGGAGATCATTGTTTTGGTGATTCAATATATAAGTGATATATTGTTGCTGGGTTTTTCTCCCTCAAGAGGAGGGTTTTCCCAGGGTATTTGCTATGTTATTGTGTCTGATTTTGAATTAATTTTTTGTGCATTACATCTGATCATATGATCTGATTAGGATCTAGACTAATTGCGAATCTGAATGCTTAATTATAACAACTTAATGGAAATATAATTCATGCATACATTATTGAAATTATGCATTAAAAAATTGAAGGCGAAAAACAAAATTGAGAAGGAAGAAGAGAGAGAGTGCAAACGATATGATAACGGAGTTCGCCACAAACGTGACTATGTCTCCGGGTCCGCTCCAATAGAGTGAGACCGATCCGATTAATCTCCAAAAATCAGTTACAAATGCACCAAGAGCACTTCGATAGCATGACAATACTCCGACATACAAAATGGCTCAAAATAATCTCCTTAGAAAATTTCTCTGTTTCTCTAATCCACTGCTTCACCACCTAGACTTGAAAAATCTGAATGAAAAAAACTCACACCTAAACCCCCTTTTATACATAATTTTGGCTAAAAAGACCAAAAACCACCATAATTAATAAAATAACAATTAACCCCCTTTACATTTCGTTTACAACCTCTTTTCTAACCCCTTTTGTCTTTTACATAGGAAGGGGGGGGGGTTAGGTTTTAACCATAACCTCCAATTAACAATATTCGGGCACAAAAAGGATAACAAAACCAACCGACCTCATATATTTAAACGAGCTTGGGTGGTCTAACGGTGCATATTAATTTTACTCACCGGGGGGGGTCGGCGGTTCCAACCTCGCCGGCCTCCCTTTTGTCTTTAAATACACCGAACAATGCAACAAAACTGACCCGCGCTCAATATAGATTGAGTAATTGGGGGCTGATGTAACAGTGAAACCGCTCGGTTGTTTCGCGGGAAGTCACGGGTTCAAGCCCGTCCAAAAACTTTTTAACAAACGAACGAACGAACTTCGCTGAGTGAGAACAGAGGAGACACGCGTCGCAACAGACAACTGCCACGTGGCAGGATTTGATTCGCCGACAAAGCCATGTCAATGCCACCTGTACGCTGACTGTGATGCCACTGTATGCTGAATGGAGTACGAAGATGCCACGCAGGATGTATGGATGGACACGTGTCACAATCTGATTGGTCCGTACAAACGACTCAGCCGCCACATGTCTCGCCGGAATTCGCCCACTTGGATTCCGTACCGTATGGACTGACTGATGACGTCACCCATTGTACCATCAAGTCAACCGAACTTTGACTGCCCATATCTCGAGCATATGACATCGGATTTCGACGAAACGAATGTTGTCGGAATTGTCTCGACGAGCCCTTCGACTTGACGCCGCTTCCGTCGATTTCCGAGACGATCATTTTTTTCGCTTTCTGGATGCCCCCTGGTGCCAGTTTGACCACAAGTTTGACTGGCTGTAACTTGAGCAAACAGACTCCTTTTTGCTCCGTTCAAGTTGCGCTGGAATCAGGACATCGAGCTCTTTCTAATGGTGCTGAAATCTGGAGTATTGGAGACACTTCAATTTTCAGTGAAAATATCCCCTAGATTAGGCCTCCCAACTGGAGAACTTTTGGACCTCCAAAAGTGGCATTTATTCAAACATCAAGTGAGGACTTGGCCTCCCCACTTGTCCTGTATCATCTGTACATCTGTATACCTGGCTCACAATCACAATGAAGACTGCAACAACATTGTTGAACACAAACATCATTCTATCACTTCCATAAGCATCTACATCAACTGTCGTAGCCACTAACCAACAAACATTGACTAGCATCAAGCTAAACAATAATGCAGAGATGAAAGAGAATAAATCAACAACATATCGATCCTTCGCAACAAGAACAGTTTTACCCAAGGATCCATCAATGCTTTCAATCATCATTCCCTCATGCTATATTGTGGGTGCATCCTGCGACATTTGACCCTGGTTAGCTACTCCAAGTTCCTGTCTAGAACCACCTGTGCTGACAAACATAAGAGTTAAATCTTTACTTGCATTAATCACCCTCTTTAATTGCCCTGTGTTTGTAAAAGAACGATCAGTCTTAATCCTGTGAGAATGTACAATATACTGAATGCCATCTTTAAACAAATGATAATGATTCTTTTCCTTGTAGAAAATAGCTTTTCGATCATAAAGATAAGGGCTACCCAACACTATCCCATAGATATCTAGTGGAACCACATCAAACTGTACTTCATCCACAAACTTACTAGTGATTGCGAATCTCAAAGTGCATTGTCTTGTTACTTGCAATTTATCATTCTCGCAAATCCAGCCTAGTGGATAAGGTTTCTTATGCAGTGTAGTTTTCAATCCCAAGTTCCTTACAACATCTTCAGAAATTAAGTTAACTTGAGAACCACTATCTATGAGTGCATCAATTTTAATGTTCTTAGCAACAACCCTTAAATGAAACAGCTCATTCCTTTTCTTATCTTCAGAGGCATCATTAACTTTAGAAGTAGAAGCACAACTATCAAAGGAAACACTGGAAATAGGAGCTTTACCTTTCAAACCCATAGCTGTTATCTTAGTTTCATCATCAGAATCGGAACCAAGATCCATAACAACATTTGTGGCTTTCTCCTTACCCTTCTGTTTCTGATTCTGTCTCTGAGCCCACTTAGGCTTCAATTCGGGATGCAACTTCCAACAATGATCTTCATCATGACCCTTCTTGTCACAATGAGAGCAAGAAAACTTGTCATCCTTCTTCACTGTAGTTGTCTTCTTTCCTTTCCTTGTCTCTGCATTCTTAGAAGATTTCTTTACAGAGTTATCATTATCAATGAAAGAACCCTTTCCCCTTGACTCTAAGTGTGTAGCTTGAACAGACACTTCATCCAAATTACAAGGGTTCAATACCAAAATGGAATGTCTGAGATATGAGTGAAGACCTCCTATGTACTTTAACAAAGTATCCTGGGTGTACAAAGGTACATTTAATGCAATAGCCTTCTTTCTAAATTCATGGGTGTACTCTTGGATAGTTTGACCTTTCCCTTGTTTAAACACTTGCCAATTCATCATTAATTGCTGCATGTGACCTAAGGGATATAATTGTTTTTTAAGAGAATTAATAAATTTTGACCAAGACAAATTGACTCTACCATGCTGTGAAATTTCTGCTCTAGTCCTACTCTCCCACCAAGTAAGAGCTGAACCTCCCAACCGAAGAGTGGCTAACTGGATCCTAGAAGCATCATCAAAGAGGTTTTGAACTCTACAATAAACTTCTACTTGCTGAATCCAGTCATCTA
Organism: Sequoia sempervirens; assembly: GCA_007258455.2. NCBI lineage: Eukaryota > Viridiplantae > Streptophyta > Pinopsida > Cupressales > Cupressaceae > Sequoia > Sequoia sempervirens. Next base: position 111,735 of record VDFB02253770.1, read on the forward strand.
GTTTTTCAGCATCTAATTCACCACAATACTTAGGTAGTTCAAATTTAACATCCAATTTAATTTGAGGCTTACTTACACCCTTAAAAGGATTACCGGAAAGAGAATGTGTAGAAGAAGGAGGAGGAGAAGGAGTAGACGGAGGAGATTTTGGGGGTTCATCACCACCTCCTGATTGCTTCTTCTTGCTTTTATTGTCCCCATGATCTTCTTCACGTTTCAGGCGTTCTTCCCTTTCTTTAAGTAGCATATCCAATGCAGCTCTCATTTGCCAGAAAGCTCTTCGAAACTCCTGCTCACTGAGTTCTTCGGGTACCTCCATTCCAGATACAGACATCTTCGGAAAAGTTCTTCGTTTCCCGATCTCAGGATTATATTCCTCGAGCTTGCCTTCGCCCTTCTGAATCCTGGATCTTGTTAGCATTCAAAACCAACTGGAATAATAGTCACCAAAAGCTTTGATACCACTTGATCTGATTAGGATCTAGACTAATTGCGAATCTGAATGCTTAATTATAACAACTTAATGGAAATATAATTCATGCATACATTATTGAAATTATGCATTAAAAAACTGAAGGCGAAAAACAAAATTGAGAAGGAAGAAGAGAGAGAGTGCAAACGATCTGATAACGGAGTTCGCCACAAACATGACTACGTCTCCGAGTCCGCTCCAATAGAGTGAGACCGATCCGATTAATCTCCAAAAATCAGTTACAAATGCACCAAGAGCACTTCGACAGCATGACAATACTCCGACATACAAAATGGCTCAAAATAATCTCCTTAGAAAATCTCCCTGTTTCTCTAATCCACTGCTTCACCACCTAGACTTGAAAAATCTGAATGAGAAAAACTCTCACACCTAAACCCCCTTTTATACATAATTTTGGCTAAAAAGACCTAAAACCACCATAATTAATAAAATAACAATTAACCCCCTTTACATTTCGTTTACAACCTCTTTTCTAACCCCTTTTGTCTTTTACATAGGAAGGGGGGGGGGGGTTAGGTTTTAACCATAACCTCCAATTAACAATATTCGGGCACAAAAAGGATAACAAAACCAACCGACCTCCTTATATATTTAAACGAGCTTGGGTGGTCTAACGGTGCATATTAATTTTACTCACTGGGGGGGGTTGGCAGTTCCAACCCCGCCGGCCTCCCTTTTGTCTTTAAATACACTGAACAATGCAACAAAACTGACCCGCGCTCAATATAGATTGAGTAATCGGGGGCTGGTGTAACAGTGAAACCGCCCGACTGTTTCGCGAGAAGTCACGGGTTCAAGCCCGTCCAAAAACTTTTTAACAAACGAACGAACGAACTTCGCTAAGTGAGAATGGAGGAGACACGCGTCGCAACAGACGACTGCCACGTGGCAGGATTTGATTCGCCGACAAAGCCACGTCAATGCCACCTGTACGTTGACTGTGATGCCACTGTACACTGAATGGAGTACGAAGATGCCACGCAGGATGTACGGATGGACACGTGTCACAATCTGATTGGTCCGTACAGACGACTCAGCTGCCACATGTCTCGCCGGAATTCGCCCACTTGGATTTCGTACTGTACAGACTGACTGATGACGTCACCCATTGTACCATCAAGTCAACCAAACTTTGACTGCCCATATCTCGAGCATACATCAAATTTTGACGAAACGAACGTTGCCGGAATCGTCTCGATGAGCCGTTCGACTTGACGCCGCTTCCGTCGATTTCCGAGACGATCATTTTTTTGCTTTCTGGATGCCCCCTGGTGCCAGTTTGACCACAAGTTTGACTGGCCGTAAGTTGAGCAAACGGACTCCTTTTCGCTCCGTTCAAGTTGCGATGGAATCAGGACATCGAGCCCTTTCTAATGGTGCTGAAATCCGGAGTATTGGAGACACTTCAATTTTCAGTGAAAATATTCCCCGGATCATCATAAAACTAACAAAAAGAGCATTTATTACAGCTATGAAATCAACATGATAAAATAAATATAACTGAAGTTAAGAGAGAGAAAGAGTTGTGAGAAAGTACAGTCTGAATGTTGGAATGCTTGAACATGACTTTGTCTTCATGGGAAAAAGAAATATCATCAAGGGCTTTTCTGCCCAACCAAGGACCTACTGGTCCCCCTGTGTTTCTTCAACTGAAAAAACTTGACCTTTCACGGGGGTAATCAATAAAGGATCACATAAATACCATCATGCCATCTGAGCCTGGTGTCAAGAACCTATACTATTGGTCGATCCTTCACTATAGGTTACTCCTAACTAGAAAGACCATTTTGACCAGGGGTATATCTGGTTCTTGATGGCTGACAAATGCTTAATCTAAGCATCATAACGTTGGCCAAGGATTTTTGATAATGGGCACACCTGTGCCATCAACATTCTCACCCTTGCTCAACATGATAATACTTGATTCTAGGGTTTTAAATTACAATGACTTGGTTCAAAATCATTCCTTTGAATTTAAGGTTAAGCTGTTACTTTAAGCATATATTGAGAGATACTTGGCTCGTTATCATTTCACTTCTTTTAAGAATAATCTGCTTACTTTAAACATATATAGAGAGATAAAAAAAGACTTGTCACCCTTGATGGACTCTTCAGATTAAGTGGACTTAGATTGGAAGGAGAAATAGGTACGATTCCAACTCAAAAAATTAAAGAACAGAGAAAGAAGAAGACTTCGGCTAAGACATTGGCGAAAAAGACCACAGAGCATTATAATGAAGCTCGAACCAATATTCAGGTTCAGAATTGATTAAGGAAGAGTTACTTGAAAACAAGATCAATAAACTATACAGGATCAAAACAAGGAAGAGTCTTCCATCGGACATGTTCCAGTAATTAGCAAGAACCGATTTCATTGTGATTTTCATCAAGACGAAGAAATACAACGAATTTAGTTTTCAGCATGATGGTTATTAGAACAATATAGATCTTTCGATGATAAGTTGTAACAAATAAAAGATTCTCATTACGTGCCTAGCAAAATGTCTATAGCTTGACGAATTCTTTGATGTCTTCCCACCACAAACCGTTATCAGCTTTGTCGTCAAGAGCTGCTTTGCTGACTGAAGGAAACGATAATGATGCACTACTAATCAGAGTGTGAAAACAAGCAATAAGCGCTCGGCCTAAGCTGCCAACAGAGAAACCCGAACTGGGAGAATGATTGCCAACCGATAATGTAAAGGATGAGCAACTATTGTCAGACGATGTCTAACAGAGAAAATAAAGAGTGAAGGTTGCAGTTCGAATGAGAATGGAAAGAATCTCCAGTGATTGCAATATGATTCAAAAGAAATTGCCAAAGCAAATGCGAGTGAGTAAGAAGGAAGAGAGAGATAAAATGCCGATTAAAAGAGAAAACCTCCTCAACAATCCGAGTCCCCAAGATTCCCTGAGCGCGTGATTGCATGAGTTCTCTCTCTTGGACGTTTCACAAGAGTGGTGGCAAGGTGGCAGAGAGTTACCACCTCCCACCCACACCGACGCCTAGCTAATTTGTTTTTATTTTAACCTTAATATTTATCCATCGGCTTAAGAGATTGTCTTTTAATTTTTTCTTTAATATTTTATAGTAATAATTCCCAAGGTGCGCATAAGATGAATTATAAGACTCCAAGAGATATACAATGATGCACAATTTAAATTGACTCGCTTTGACAATTATTTAGTTAGGTGATACTCATCCAAGGTTCCGACTTCAATATAGCTATCTTACACCAGCTCGAGACTTGATGATAATTTTGATCCTTCATTAACTACGACCTCTTCTTGATGATATTTCCCTTTCCCTTGAGGTGTTGGCAATCCTGCAACCACTTGACAAAAAAATTAGGGTTAGACCGTTCTCGATTTATATATATATTTTAAATATAAACTCGTCAACACATACATTTATACATACATAAGAAAATCATTCATATTTGCAGTTACAACAAGCAATTAAAATTCTTTTCCCAATTTCACATTCTCATGAAAGGTAGTTAATCACAACTAACATAATGACCATAATTCCATTGCCATATTCTTGTTCAAGACAAAAGGGATGTAACAAGAAAATGCAACATCTTCAAAACTTCTAAAGGCTAATTCTGAACTCAGTTCTGACCTTTGGTGTAGAATCTGATTTCTCTTTCACTCATCTGTCAACTGAACTCTGTCTTTTCCATAGGATGGTAGGATCTTGGCTCTGATATCATTGAAATATACCCCTTTAATTTTTTCTATTTTTTCACAATCAACAAAGCACCCGTTAAGGTTAGAGCAAGCCAAAACCAGTTGGAAATGTAACCCTACACCAAGAATGTACACCAAGATCCCAATGACGGGCAAGGTGTGAGCATATGGCGCCGGGGATCGTTAGCTAGTAAACTGAAATGTTGGAAATACAATTATGTAACTCGACCACTTATTCAGCGGGAGTAGATTGACGGCTCAGCCGAGCAACATGATGATATGCAAGTACAAAAGGTAAAGACGACGAGGCCTGTCTCTTCCACCAAAGGCAGGAATGAAATGCTTGTACAAGAAAGTAAATAAGGCGACAAGGCCAACCTTCTTCCACTAATAGTGGGAATACAATAGAAATTGCAAAAAGTAAAGAAGCTGATCAATACTATTGATTCAGCGTTACAATGTGAAATATAATCTGCAAGTCCAAGTGTTATTGCTGACCAAGAAGCTGCAAATGATGTTATATGTTCTCCAACCTTCACAAGACTCACAACTATGAAAAACATACCCAAAAGACCAACTTTTGACAATCTGATGTATAAAGCCAACAAACTGAAAACATAGACCAGCAACTAGAAACCACACCAAAATGCTCCTAACTCACTCAATAGTCCACCAAATAACATGAAATCAACTGCAGATGAAACCTAGGATGATGGCGACCAAGTCTAAGTGAACAAACTGCATCAAACACCCAACCACGAATTAAGCACAATTTCCAATGCAGTTACAAGCATGGTACGACCTAGGTAAAGGGGCGACCTCCAAGATAAAATTCCAAACTCCATAAAAAATTCTCAAACTTTGTAGAATGGGATGCCTAGGTCATAGGAAGCAAATGAGTGATTACCGAGAAGCACACAAAAACCACTCCAAGACTTATGAATGAAAATCACCTTCAACACTACAAACCAACAACCTATAAAACTGAGAAAAACATCAAAAGAACTTCATAAACTAATATCAATGATGCTCAATCTGCACTCTAGAGTGAAGCACAGTCTTCAGTGTATCCAACTAGGTACTATCTCTCAAGCACGAAGACCGGAAGAAGAAACTAGGAGGTATGCATTCCTTGAAGCAAGCTCTAAAAATATTTCAGCAGCATAACAGTACAATAAGCAGCAATGGATCCTGCAAATGAAGGCCAAGTTTCCTATTTATAACTTTTCTCCTCAATTTTCAAATCCACTTTTCCCTCCAATTAGGGTGCACAAAATAAGATTCAAATTCACTTTTCCAATTTGCATTTCATTTCAACTCCCTCAGCCACCTAGACATGGCATCCAAAATGAAGGAAAGAAGACTTTATTAAAAAAGCCAATATTCCATGAGTTAGGCATCCCCCTTATTAAGTGAAAAATATTTTATTATGGACTTAAATATTTCCTCCTCCAGAGATTGTCCACTTTAGCATTTGGAATAATTTTCACTTAAACATTAATTCATCAAATAAGGCCTCCAAAATGCTTAATTAATAAACATTATAAAAATCATTTATCTCTCCTAAGTGGCGTCCCAATTAGCCTTAGTAATTATTTAACTTTATAATTTCCAACTAAGGTGTCTAAAATTGAAAATCACTTAAGCCACCAAACCTGCCAAATCAGGCTCCAAGATTGTTGGAGACCAAACTGCCAAAACTGCCCTGCCAGAAATAGCTACTACATTGAACTGTTTAACTATTGTTAAAAATAGCACTACCAAAAATAGTACTTACTAAAAATAGCATACTGCTAAAAATAGTAAGTTGTTCCAAACTCATTTTGAGCACAAACCGAGCAATAGTCATGACTTACTAAAAATAGTAAGTCTTGAAAAGTCCTTTGTTTCAGTTGCATGTCACATTGCCGCAAAGCTCTTTGAAAACCCAGAAGGAATCCAGAATCCAAATTGCAAAACTCCAACATGCAAGCCTCCAAAACTGCCAAGGAATCCACCATAAATGCATGCCATTATCTGGTCATGCATGATACCTCATCCTAAATCTCTCCAAAAATCCAGAAAGCTCCACCAGACATGCATCAGAAACTCTCGCATGCAAGCCTACAAAACCTCCTATAAAAGTGGAAACCCTAACTTCAACTTTTGACTAGCCTACGGGCTTCTGGAAATAGGCTATTAGACACAAAAGAGTGTATGGCTAAAATGGGGACATTACAGGTAGTGCCATTAGTGAGACGCTTTTGGTATTTTGTTGTTACTCACCCCACTGAATAAGTGGCTTATTGGTTCACTCGCCACTAAAAAGTGCAAGAGTTGCTCTAGTTTATTGTTTTCACTCACCTTTGAAAAGTGGGAGAGTTGTTCTTTCTTGTTGTATTTGCTCACTACTAAAAAGTGGAAGAGCTTGCTTGCATTTTCACTATTGTATAAGCTTTCCCATTGAAAAGTGGAACTGCTGGCTAATCCCACTGAATAAGTGGATACTACTTTCAGCTTCCTATTTTCAAAATAGTTTGTAATTCCGTACATTGTATGCTCTTACCTCACCCACACTAGGAATTTGGTGATTAAAAAGTGGAAAGGAAGTGTTTGACATTTCATTCTGTTTTGAGCTAACAAGATTTTCAATTTTTTTTTTAAGGGTGATTATTACAATGGAAAATGGTTGTTTTTTGTTTGCATTATTTCTGAAATGTTTTGGTTGAGAGTTTATATATTTATGAACATATACAAGAATCATAACCATGCTTAACATTTCATAGCAAATAAGGAACCATGAGTGAGTTGCAACAGTTGAAAACAATGTATTTCTGTATAATAAACTTGCTGTTATAACAGCAGAGTACAGAGCTTAAGATTCACAAAATTCTAACCTTTCAAAATTACAACAGAAGATAAACTTTGTTAGCAGCCTGTTATGAATTCATCACCCATCATATTTTGATTTCTTGCCATAATAATCCTTCAGCTTGCATGCCTCAGCTACAGGAAGCCTTCACACCACCAAGGAACTATTTTCTTCAATAACAGAGACCTCTAAAGGCCCCACATCCACTGCAGATGCACAATGACCCTCAAATGCCTATCTTCAAGGTATGGCGTCTCCTCTAATAGCTACAGCAGGCCCTCGACCAACCCATAAACTCACCCAGCCACAGTACACAGAGTCGATTGTTCAAGGATAGAATCAACACCTCCAATCTGCCCAGGTATCACCCGAAAACGACATTGATTCCTATGCCTAGCAAGTGTAATTCTCAACGCTCAGCAGATTATTACTCAAATGCCTTCTTTTGAGTGATTTCCAATGATGCAAAAGCCTCGACCTATTGCTGAAATGCTACGCTCAGTACCAATATGTATTGAGTCGACCAAAGGTGAGGATATTGATGCCTCCAAAGATAAAGCACTTTGCCCCAACCAACACAAATTCTTTTAATATGGCATCCCAACATCTTCTTGAGAAACTCTTGCAAAAACTTTGCAATTTGTCTTGCCTGCAAGACTTCACAAATTGCCCCAATTGCTCTACCCAATCATGAAACTAGAGTAGTTCTACGACTACCTGCAACCAACTAGGGTAGATCTTCCACCACCGAAACTGATTTTCCTTAGGGTTTTTGTCCTAGGGTTCTTGCTCCAAGAAGAAGCTCCAAAATCCACAATAAAGAAAATAAAATCAAGTGTCCACAAATGAGCTTCCAAATCCACTTTTACATTTCCCCTTAGAACAATCCTGAAGGCCTTTTCAAATTCCTGCTGAAAATATTTCATTAAAGCTCAATAATAAAGTGACTTTTAATATTTCTTTTAATTTTCACTTAAGTCACTTTATTAAATTAATTAAAATAAAGCTATCCGTAAAATGTTACTTTATTGGACAACTTTAAATAATTAAATTAATTTAATTTATTCCCTTAAATTCTGAAATTAGCCTACAAGAATAAAATAGGCTAAATGGTCACTTTGTCCACTCCTCGGAAGGGGACATTACCTAAGGTGATAAGTACTTCACCAATATTGATCTCAATTCAGCATCAAGTGCCGATTGAGCCTTATAAGCATTTTCTAGGATGCTTTTCTTGAGATTTCCAATTAAGCTATTCATACATTGCATGTTAACCTACAATCTGATTGATTTTGACCCTGGTTTGATCAGGTTTGACCTTAGTATTAAAAACTGGGAGGGGCAGAGAGAGTTTTTGTGGGTTCTGTTATTTAATACATGGCCACATAATCCATGCTGTCAGCTAGACCTAGCTACATTACAAAATATTTTGCATTCGATAGTTGGGTTTACATGTAGGAATTACTCAAGATTCTCCTTTTCTTCTGGTAATGCTACTTTTAGGAATATCTTTTGGAGCAGATTCACCTCGATCCACTTCACATTAATAAGACTTGTAATGTTTGCATGTGAGATGACTTTCCTAGGCACCCTTGGTGCTTCCATTGCCAAAGATCATGACGAAACTATATTGGTTTTACACATTTATGTAGGAGAAGGTCCATCTGAAGCCTGGATTTGTAGCAGAGCAGTAAGAAATGATTTGGACTAGATATAAATTTTGTGTCATTATGGATATAAATAGATAACCTAAGACCAGGAACATTGGAAATCATGAAAAGGATGATAAACTTGAGTTAACCTTTAATCGGAGAGAAAATTCCATGTCTATCAAATTGAGACACTAACTACATAAGATGATGAGCGCAAAGATGGCCTGCCTGATGCTAAGGATAGGTATTGAAACTATAGCCAGGAAAGCTGGTACTTATGAAAGTGTTGATTTGCTTAATTTATAATGTAAAATGAGGCAGGCATGAAATTCTCCCAGAAAATAAATCAAAGTGCTAGATAATTCAAATTTCTTATAAAAACACAGCCAACAAAATGAAGAGAAAAAACATAAACCTAGCTATGCAGAATCTGAAATAAAGGTGATTATAGTGAATTTCAAAGTCCCTTTATCAGTCTTATATTGGGACATACAATTAAGCAATAGACAAGTAACAGATCCTCTTTATCAGTCTTATACCGGGGCAAATACTTAGGCAATAGATGAAATATGGATCTCCTTATCAGTCATACATTGGGACATAAGATTAGGCAAAAGCTCAATAGACCAATTACGGACGTAAGAGTCTGGTAAAGTTATTTCAAGGATTTATTTTTTCTAAATTCTACTCTATTAATCTGGTGAAAAATGTGGGATCGTCTAAAAAGGATGCTATATTTGATTATTAATTTATTGGAAAGGTAATTTTTAGGGTTTACAGATCTATTAATCTGGTGAAAAATGTGGGATAGTCTAACAAAGATGCTATAGTTGATTACAAATTTATTGCAAAGCTACGGGAGGATGGGAAATGGCATTATAGGACTGTGCCATGACATACACCATTTACTTCTATACTTGGAAAGATCAATTATACATACTGGACAAATGATTGGCTTTGTGACTACCACTAAGCAATGCTAGATATTTGTAAATTGGTACTGTCAAATGAGTGCAATGGAAAAAGTGTATCATCTGTTTCATTCAGGGAGGTTCTCTACAATCTAGGCAGTAATAGTTATTGCTTTTTATATCTGAACACTTCCTGAGATCTGAGTAACCAAGTTTGCACAATTGAATTTCTTGGTTTGCAAATCATGTACTTGTAAAGCCAGGATTGCATAAAGGGACACCCAAAATTTAGCATGCTTAGATTCTAGTTTTTGCAGTAAAAGATACTCTTGTTCTGCGTAAAGTACTTGCCTTCATTTATGTGATGTTTTCCTAGATAGTGTTTGTTGTTTTTGTACAAATGATCATTCATCCCACATTTTATTGCAAGATGATTTTTTTTGCTTGGCACAGCCTTGCGATCTTTAATTTTTCTTTTTTGGTTTTCTCATCTTTGCAGATTGATCTCTTATGTAAGATAATTCCAAGACAAATAAAAGCAGCAAACGCAGTTGGTATTATCAGAGAATGTGTTGAAGAACTAATAGTGAAATGCAAAGCAATTGTAGAAGCTGAGGGGGAGAAACTAGATGGAGAAGAATATGTGAATGAGTCAGACCCAAGTATTCTACGGTTCTTGCTGGCAAGTCGGGAAGAGGTTAGTCCTGATTAGTTTGAGTAAAAAGATTGGGAAAAAAGAGAACAAAAATCATATAGAATTATTTTTAAGTAAACATCCCAAAAATAACTTCTTTCATTTAGGTTTTGTTTTATTTAAATCTCCCAAAAAATGAGCATTTTATATGTACAGCAAAGAAAAGGGAGAAAACGTGATTTTCTTTTCAATTTGGAATTCTTTTGCTAGTATGCTGCAAACAAATTTTGTTGGATTTGTACCGAGGGTGAAAATTTGAAATACAAACAACGAACTTGATGTTGAGCAGGTAGAGCTGTACATCTAGTTCTGGGTTTAAAATGAATATTATGGCTTGAGACTTAACAAGAGCAAATACTAATCTACACTATCACTGTTGCTCACATCTTTGGGAAGGACTTAAAATTTTTAAATAACTAAATTGTTTGTACAAGTTGTTCTAAGAATGACACCCAATGTTCTCTTGTCTTGAATTTAGTTTGTGGTATCTCCTTCCTCTTCCTTCCTCATCTTAGCTGATTATGATCGGCAATTAAGAATTATTATGTTGCAGGTCTCAAGCGTCCAGCTCCGGGATGATCTCTTATCAATGCTAGTTGCTGGCCATGAGACCACGGGTTCTGTTTTAACATGGACAATGTATCTTCTGAGTCAGGTAAGTAGTGACATTTTTTACTAGAAATAAAAATCTCAATTATGTTTAGTGATTTGAAAACCTCTTTCCCATTTGGAAGAATATAGAACAACGATAATTTCCAAACAAAGGAATCACAAGTTGGAACTCATATGGAAATGACACATTCTAATAAGCCAAATCATGCTTAACAAAGTTGGCTTTTCAAAGCTTAATAAATGATTGATTTTCAACAAGCCAAATCAGGTTGTTAAGCTTAATTTTCAGTAATGAATTTGCATGGATAGGAATTAGGATGTTGTGAACCCACCTGTAGCTTCTATGATTGATGCCAATCCTATGGTCGAAACACTAGGTCAAAAACAGGAAATTGAGATTTGGAAAGGGATAAAGTACTGAAAGTTTGTGTCTTGATCTGCCAAAGGCTGGTTTTCAGACCAATTTTTTATTTTCCTTGATCTGTGAGACTTGTTTTCGGACCAAGTTTATTATTATTACTTTTAAAAGATTATTTCTTTTAATAATATATGCTCAACAACTATGAATTTGATGAAGACAAAGTGATGCTTTCAATACTTGATGTCCATTTGGGTTTGTAGTGAATGAACTCCTTTGATAATGGTTTGTGTTACAATTTTTGGCGATAACTGTTTACCATCATCAAAAATCTGACATAATCAATGGTACACAACTTGACTACCCCTTTATCAAACACAGTTTCAATCTCATTGGGTCCTAGATACCTGGTTAGGAGCTTACCATTGAAATCTTTATATTGTGCATCATATAATAGGGCCTAATCACCTCGTTGAAATTGTTTCTCCCCAGACTATTCTTTGCTTTTGAATAACCTCTGTATGAAGGAAAACTAACTTGCAGATTTTATTCAAGGCATTCATTTTCTCAATGCGTTGTTTCTCAGCCTCACAACAAATCAATGCCTAGCCCTAATACTGTTCATAGTTTTTAGACTTCAAATTTAATTTGAAGTACAACATTCATACCATACACAAGTTTATACAGTGTGAAGCCTGTACTTGTCTTTCATGTAGTTCTATGTGCCCACACCGCTTTCAGTAACTGATGTGCCCAATCTTTCCAATACAACGCTACTATCTTTGTTAGAATGTTTTCCGTAGGTGCTTCTTGTTCTTCTAACTACATCTTGAATGGAAAAATTGCTACAACATTCTCTCAGCCAAGCTTAACAAGTATGGTTATCTCAAATTCTTGCAATAAAAGCAACCAATGAATTATACTACCATCTAAAATAAGTATGGTTTTATCATTTTTTTGCAAGAAAAGAAACCAATGAGTTATACTACCATTTAAAATAAGTTTATTTATGAGATATTTAATAACAAAATGATCAGTATGTATAAATACAAGGTAACCTCTGATGCAGTGACAAAACTTATTTGCATAAATTATAGAAAGAAATTATTTTTCTGTAGCTATGTAGTTAAGCTCAATGCTGGAAAGATTTTTAGTAATGAGATAAATGACATAGATAAACTGACCATCCTTTTGACCAACTACTGCACCTAACGTAGTGTTTGAAGCATCGATATACATGTGGAATGGCAACTACCAGTCTACCAATCAGGTCCATGGATAACTGTGTACTAATTGACTTTTCCTTAAGAATTTTGAATGTTGATTTGAATGCAGGTATCCAATAAAATTCAGCTTCCTTTGAGAGTAGCGTAAGCAATGGGGTTGTAGTTTTTGCTAAAATCTTAGATAAGTCTCTGTGATGAGCCCTGCTGGCTCAAACCTCAAACCCCAATATTTCTTAAGTCTTTTTAGTGTTATTTAGTTTTTTTAGAGAAAGTTTGATAGACAGAAGAGAAGGGGCGCACAGCATAAATGTATATAAAATGTAAATCTGAGTTATTTCAGGCGAATTGACAATACAAAAGATAATAAATAAACTCAACAATGGATTTAGAACTCATAAACATACCCGGAAGTGTCCAAATTATTTATTTAAGAAAGTAATCCAGTTTGCCAACCAAGATGGTGAAGAACTGACCAAATCTGGTGTAGAAAGCTACAGAATGCAAAATCCAGCCTGAAAACGGTGGCAGATGAAGAGTACAAGCCAAACGCCTAAAATGATGAAGAGAAACCCTCAGAAAAGAAGGCGTTTCTCCAAGAAATGCCCAAACGCCCTTGCACAAGAGCCACACACTTCACTGCAAACAACCTGAATTCTCCCTTAGAAGGTACGGCCAAGAAGAATGATGTCTGCCAGATGAAATGAAGGCGCCATCTCCCAAAACCCTCTGAAACTGATAAAGAAATCCAATAGGAAACACAGCTCAAGCTCAGTAGAACCTCTGTATGAAGCTCTCACAAACTGCACAAATTCAGCTGATCTCTCACAGCCTCAAAAGTGCTCAACACTGAAGAGTTATCGTTCTTCAATGGAAAAATTGTTCAAACCCTGATCACAGGAGAATGCACAGGAAATAGCACAAGGCAAAGTCGAAATTGTCAAAAGGTGAGTTTCTCATTGCCAGAAATGCCCTTTTATGCAAAGGCACGAATTCCAAGAAAATACGCCACTTTTAGGTATTAAAATCTTTTAAATAATATTTAATTCATCTCAATAGTTTATGAATTAAATACTTGGCGCACTTTATTCATTTAAGTGATTTAAAATATTAAATCACTTTTAGAGAATATTTAAGTGATTTAAAAATATAAAGTCAATTTGACTTTATAATTAAATATTAAATCAATTAATATTTAAATCACTTAAAACCCATAACTCACTCAAAACACCATATAATCCTGTGCCGTCAGAAGCTGTCGACTCCTGCACTGCCAACGCCTGCTGTGAACCAGTCACTGGGCTCTGAAAAAGAACCAAACTCTCCAGAAAGTACCACCGACCCTTTAACCAATCCAGCTAGCCCACAAGGGTCCAATAAAGGGCTAACACACTGTTCCCGAGAACTGTCTAGATAGGGGACATCACAGTCCGCCCTCCCCGAATTTGCTTTTCCACAAGCAAACTCAAAGCCGGATGCTGAAGAATACTGTCACTCTCCCAAGTAGCATCCTCTGCCGGTAGATCCCTCCACTTTACCAAGTATTCCCTGATAACCCGCCTCCGAAGATGACGCTCTCTGGAGTCCAGAATGGCCTCAGGTATCAAAATCAATTTCCCCTCATCATCCAGGGGTGGCAAATCAATAGAAGGAATCACATGTTGTCCCAACGCCTTTTTGAGGCGCGACACATGGAACACGTTGTGAACCTTACTGTCCACCGGAAGATCTAACTCATAAGCCACTTCACCGACACGTCTGACAACTCTGAAAGGTCCATAGTATCGCGGCTTAAGTTTCTCGGCGCCCTTCTTACGAAGGGTGGACTGCCTATAAGGCTGAAGCATCAAGTACACCAAATCATCGATCTCGAAAGACCGCTCTACTCGTTTCTGATCAGCATATTGCTTCTGCTGATTTTGGGCTTTCTGTATATTCTCCCTGAGTGCTCTCATAATATCCTGGTTCTCCTGTAATAAATCACCAGCACTGGGAACTCTACTGTCACTCAGCAATAAGTCTAGAAAGCTCGGAGCATCATATCCATATAATGCTCGGTAAGGTGTCATCTGGATGCTCATGTGATGGGTGGTATTGTAGCAATACTCACAAAGGTATAACCACCTCCCCATGCCTTCTGCTGCCCTGAACTGTAATTTCGCAAGTATCCTTCCACCCATTTGTTGACTATCTCAGTCTGACCATCTGTCTGGGGGTGGTAGCTGGTACTCGGAGTGAGCTCTGTCCCGCAAAGTTTGAATAACTCCTGCCAGAAGTTACTCATAAACCTGCTGTCCCTGTCACTGACTATACTCCAGGCAAACCGTGCAGCCTGAATACCTCTCGGAAGAACAAATCTGCCACCTGGGTAGCCGTGTGTGTAGTAGTGATTGCGAAGAAGTGTGCATATTTCGTCAATCGATCTACCACCATGAAAATGCTGTCCTTCCCTTGAGCTTTTGGCAAGCCCGTGATGAAGTCCATGGACAAACAATCCCACTTCCTCTCAGGAATAGGAAGCGGCTGGAGTAAACCTGTAGGGTATGTATGCTCTTGCTTGTTCTGCTGACAAACAAGACATTCCCTGACATACTGGAGAACATAAGACTTGAGACCCTTCCAAGAGAATTTCTCCCTTACCTGCCTGTAGGTCTTAAAGTAACCGGGATGTCCTGCCATGGGTGAATCATGGAATGACCTCAATACTCTATCCCTCATCTCAGAACCTGGGACTAGTAAAATCCTCCCTTTGTAAATGATAAGATCATCTACAAGTGAATACCTGTCATCCTGTACTGTTCCATCTACTATGCTAGAAGCCCATGGGTTCTTAGCATACTCTGCTACTATCAGATGTCTCCAATCCTTTGAAACTAGTGTAATAGAGCTCAAGTGAGGACGGCGAGATAAAGCATCAGCAACCACATTTTGAGTGCCCTTGACATAGGAGATGTCAAAATCGTAAGACTGAAGCTTGCTGACCCATTTCTGTTGCCTTTCGTTCAGATCTCGCTGCCCAAGAAAATGCTTCAGACTATTATGATCGGTTTTAACAGTGAATTTGCTACCAATCAAGTACTGCCTAAATTTGGCCATGGCATGCATGATGGCCAACATTTCCTTATCATAGATACTGTAGCTCCGCTCAGGGCCTCTTAGCTTCCGGCTCTCGAAAGCTATAGGGTGTCGATCCTGCATGATAACTGCACCAATACCCTCACCACTGGCATCGCAATGTAACTCGAAAGGTTTGGTGAAGTCCGGTAGAGCCAAAACTGGACATGTGGTCATGAGAAGTTTGAACTTCTCAAAGCATGCCTGTGCTAGTGGTGTCCACACAAAAGCACCTTTCTTAGTCAAATCAGTTAGTGGCGCAGCATGCCGCGAAAATCCACTAACGAACCAACGATAGAAGGCACACAATCCTACAAAACCCCTAAGCTGTGTCAAAGTCTCAGGTGTAGGCCAATCAATGATGGCTCGAACTTTCTCTAGATCCATGCTGACTCCTGCACCACTGATGATGTGTCCCAGATATAAAAGCTCTGCCATACCCAAAGCACACTTAGACTCCTTGGCGTACAAGGACTCCCTGTCAAGTATACTCAGTACCTCATCCAAGTGAACCATGTGTTCCTCCCATGATTTGCTATAAACCAGGATGTCGTCGAAGAACACCAATACAAATTTCCTCAAGTGAGGATGGAAAACCCTATTCATAGTAGACTGAAATGTGGCTGGAGCATTGGTTAAACCGAATGGCATAACCAAGAAATCATAGTGTCCACAGTGACATCTGAACGCAGTTTTCTCTATGTCCTCTCGGACTCTGATCTGATGATAACCTATTCTCAAATCAATCTTTGAGAAGTAGCAAGCTCCATGAAGCTCGTCTATCAACTCATCTATCCGTGGGATAGGATACCTGTTCTTTATAGTTTTTCTGTTGAGCATTCTGTAGTCAATACACATTCTGAGTGTACCATCCTTTTTCTTCACCAAAACAATTGATGAAGCAAAGGGTGACTTACTCGGCCTAATGTGCCCCATAGCTAAAAGCTCCTTAATAGTTTTCTCAATCTCATCTTTCAAACGCTTGGGGTGCCGGTAAGGAGTAATCATAATCGGTTTCGTGCCCTCATCCAGTTCTATAATATGCTCAATACCTCTATCAGGAGGTCTGCCTGGTGGAATTGCACTGAATACCTTTGCATGTTTGATTCGAAGTTCCTGCACATCTGGATGGTAAGAAGAAGCTTGCTGCTCCAACTGTGAAGGCATTAGCTTGCACTCAACAGCCCACTCTACCATATCGTGACGAATCAAACGTTCCATTCTTCGAAGTGAAATCTCTCTAAGGTTGTTGTCCTTGATGGCTTTTAGAATATGATTTGTGCCATCTATGCTGAATTTCATCTCCATGTCACGCAAATTAAGCGTGAATTCTCCTATTGCATGAAGCCACTTCATGCCAAGAACTATATCCGTTCCTCCCATGTTCACAACATAAAAATCTGCCTTAAACTCAAAATTGTTGAGTTTCAAAGGCAAGTCAGGTATCATTCTCTCGTAGTTGAGAGTGTATCCATCTGCAACCTTCACACGTATGCCTTCAAACTGCTGAGTTTGAATTCCCCGTTTCTCCACTAACCGTGAATCGATGAAGTTGTGGGTTGCACCTGTATCTAGAAGAGATATGACCCTTTGACCAGCTAGGATCCCACAGAGTCTGAAAGATCCCTCTCTCTGCATGCTAGACATATGAGCCTCCTTTAATTCTGTTTCTACTACAATTTCTGCCTCATTTTCTGACTCTTCTCCATCTGTATCATAGATTGGAGCTTGCTGATCAGAAAAATCAGTCAACGCTTCTCCCTCATAAAACCACTCCATGTGCCTGTTTTGCCCTTTAGGTTTGAGGGGGCAGTCATGATTAAAGTCATATGGACCCTTGCAGTAAAAACAAAGTTTTCTTCTTCCTAAATCGTTCATTGTTTCTCGATCTAAAGGGGCTGCAAATTTCTTCTTTTGATTTGCATTATCAGCCTTCTTCAGATCTGATTTATTCTCTGTGTAGGAGGTAGTAGGTTTTGAGCCAAATGGCTTACGAGGTGTAGATAGCTCCATGCTGCGAGCTTTCCTCATGGCCTCCTGTAAAGTAGGTGGATCAAATGCTTTTATCCAACCTTTCATGGGCTCGAAAAGACCCTCAATGAACAATATGATCAGCCTTCTCTCTGAGATTCCTGTCACCATCACGGATAGTCTTTGGAACTCTCCAATGTACGATTCCAAGCTACCCAACTGTTTCAATTGTGCCAGATCTCTGAAGAATAATTCAGGATCACGTCTATCAAATCTCTCTACCAGTCTATCAGTAAACTCCTGGTACGAGGTAATCCTGTCATGGTGAAGAGTAGCCATGCCATGAATCCACCAGTCATGTGCCATGCCATCAAGGTGAAGTGCTGCAAAACGAATGGCATCCTCCTCAAGCATGGGGCGTAGTGTCAAGAATGTGTCAAGCTTACTAACCCAGGCACGTGCTGTAACTCTACCACTGCCATCAAAGTTCGCCAAGGTAAGCTTATTGGTAGCCTGTCTAAGATCATTATGCTTGTGTCTAGGCCGCCTGTCATTCTTGCTTCTGGTGTGTTCTCTCTTTTGGCTCATGAATCTGTCGAAGTTAAGGTGCTCCTTAACTCTCGGTGGCAATGCATCCCACTCATCATGCATAACCATAATGTTATCTGCAAAATTTATCTCACCACCCTGTTCAACTTCGTCCACTTCCTCAGCATCATCTCTGGTAAAAGTAGGACATGTAGCTCTCTCAAAGGTGCGTGCTGGAGCTATGACTCTCTGAGGCTCTCTGTGAATACTGTCTTCACGATCTTGATCCAGATTCTGAGCTCTGTTAATTGTCAAATTTTGGACATTTGTGCTGAGTTGTTGAAGAATAGTTGCCACCTGTTCTTGGCCTGCAACCATGCCTCTGAGCACTTCTTTAGCTTCTCTGTCCTCATCATCCCAAGGATTCCTGTAAGAACTTCCTCCTTCCCTGTTAGCCATATTATCCAAGTCTATTTCCTCCTCCTGTTCTTCAAACGGAAATGGTGGGAAAGGATTATGATCACCTCTCTGATTTCTAGGGCCCCCTCTAGAGTAGAACTTGCCAAAACCCTCCTAGCGTGACTTCATAAATTTCTCTAACCCCACAAGCTGGCAGGATCAGAGCTCTGATACCACTGTGATGAGCCCTGCTGGCTCTCAACTCAAACCCCCAAATTTTCTTAAGTCTTTTAGTGTTATTTAGTTTTTTAGAGAAAGTTTGATAGACAGAAGAGAAGGGGCGCACAACATAAATGCTCATAAAATGTAAATTTGCACTATTTTCTTCAAAATGAAAGTGTAGATTGCATTATTTAACTGTGACAAATAGATTGCAAATGATAAACATACCAGGATATCTCCAGATTATTTAATTAAAGAAATTAGCCAGTTTGACAGCCGGAAATGATGAAATCAAGCAAATAAGCACACCCAAGCTCCAGATTTGACTTCTCCCACTCCAAAATGAGATACAATGCCTTGGTAGAGGTAGACGCCAAGATAGAAGCACAAAAAGGAGCAAAGAGGAAGGCGTTTCAATTACTTCCTTCACACGCCTTTCCAGAATGCACAAATCCCAAGGTAAGCCGTACGGCCAAGGCAAGAATAGGTAGTATCCCTGCTGGAAGCCTCTGAATCTGAAGAAGGATGTGCCACAAGGAAGAAACCCTTTCTTATTGCAAACAACATGAAATCTCAATATATGTTCTCTGTCTGAATCTGTAGAACCTCTGAATGAAGCTCTCAATTGCACTGATTCGATTGATCTTTCACAATCTCAAGAGTGCTCAACACTGAAGAGGTGTCGTTCTCCAATGGAAAATTGTTCAAACCCTGATCACAGGAGAATGCACAGGAAATAGCACAAGGCAAAGTCGAAATTGTCAAAAGGTGAGTTTCTCATTGCCAGAAATGCCCTTTTATGCAAAGGCACGAATCCCAAGAAAATACGCCACTTTTGGATATTAAAATCTTTTAAATAATATTTAATTCATTTCAATAGTATATGAATTAAATACTTGGGCGTACTTTATTCATTTAAGTGATTTAAAAATATTAAATCACTTTTAGAGAATATTTAAGTGATTTAAAAATATAAAGTCAATTTGACTTTATAATTAAATATTAAATCCATTAATATTTAAATCAATAAAACCATAACTCCTCAAAACACCATATAATCCCATCGTCGAGAAGCTATAGAGCTCTGCTACTTGGCGCTTTGATGTGAACCGATCCTTTGGGCTCACGAAAACGAGCGATCAAACTCTCAGAAAGTACCTTACGACCGCCTAACCAATCCGGCTAATACAAGGGTCCAATAAAGGAGCTAACACCGTTCTAGAAGCTGTCTAAAGAGGGACATCACCGGATAATGTCCGCAAAATGCAGAAGCAAAGAAGTAGAGTACCCCGTATGTAGGAAGTGAATTGATCAACCTTCAAGAAACATCCAATAGAGAGTTTTGTATGGCCACATGGCATGAATCCTCCCAAAACTAGAGGAGATTAAAAGTCTAATCCACTGAAGTCTAGCATTTAGAGAGGTCTATAAAGGAGTTTAAGGAGGAAAATCAAGGTTTTATAGAGAGTGCTTGCCCCATAACCACAACTTGCCATCAAGCACTCAATCATGTCATTTGAAGAGTCAAAGATGTGATGAAGAAACCCCTTACATATAGGAAGAGCTTGATCTTGCCTTTGATAGTAAACCTCAAGAATATAACACTCATTTTATTGTGTAGGTCGGGGAAAGAGAAGGTAAAAATTACAAAACACTGCACCAAAGCCCCTTCATTAATAAATTCTTCATTTTTTCCAACACATCTTAGCCACAAATCACCATTGAGGAAGATTCCGGCTGGGGCCAGTTGTATTTTTCTCCCTCAAGGATGAACAATACCTCCAACACCCATAATATTTGCAAGATCATCTATGACCTACAACATAAGTCTTAGCAACACCATTGTGTATGGCATTAGAAGAACAACATTCTTGTGAGGAGGGGCAACCATTGTTGGAGATCCCAACATCAACATTCTAACCAAAGGTGAATGAATCTAATGGCATCCACAAGCTAGACACTCAAACCAAGGCTGTCGGGCTCCCAACACCAAGGTCAAGATTAGGGCACCCATGGCAAATAGAGGGAGCCCACATCATTGCAGTGTGCAAATTAAGCTACATTGGAGCAACAGCATGTCATTCACCTATAGAAAAAACCTCTAACCCATCCTAAGCAAGAGAACCACCACCCACAAGAGGCACAAAGAAGTCACCAACAAGCATGTCATGAGCAAGAGTGTCAGACAAGTTGACCATTGTAGAAGGTAAGATGATAGTTTTTGAAAAAACTTCAATCATGGAGGTAGAGAATGAGAGCCATTTTCTTCTTTGTGTTCACTTGTAATATATACAAGAGAAAATTATATGAAATATTTGTTACATTATTTCTACATCATGTTGATGTTTAAATCTTTGTTGTGTTGTTCCTAACTTCTAATAATGGTAAATTGTTGTAGATGCTAGAAGCAATTGTCAAGGTGTGTAAAGAGATCTCAGCATCCAAAATCCATTTGTTAATGATTGTGTGTGTGGTATAGCCACCCTAATTTACAAATCAAATGTCATAAAATTTGGATATCTCACCAATTTTCAATGTAGTTGATCTATACAATTATCTTACTAAGGATGTCTAATGCACAAGCATCCATGGTCAACAAGGAATCTTCTATCAACCACAACAATTATTTTTGTTTTCATTATTTCTTTGTAATGCATGTTCATTTTTTATATTTAGAGTTAGAGTTTGTTATTTTATGTGTATGCTGTTATAAGTTTTGAGATGTTATTGAGGTAACATAAAGATTGGGTTGCGGCATTCTTGTCACAATTGTTCACAGAAGGTTTGAACACATTCTCTACTCCCTAATAAACAATTTGAATTGTGTGGCACAAACCTAGTCATGCTCTCATCTCCAAACTTATATGGGATTGTCTTACCATGGATCGACATGTTTTATCTTTTATAAGTTAGTTCTCATAAGGATTGTATTTCAAGTTCTCATCCAAGGAAGGAATACTTATTTTTCTCTAGCTTTTGAATTTAAATTCTAGGTATTCCATATTATAGATTTGCTTCACTAGATAATGTGTTAAGAAACCTTAGATAGTTGGATTCAAACTTAGCTAGCACATATTTGGATTCCAAAATCTACTCAAGCCTAGTTGAACCAATCAAAAGATAGTATGAGTTTGGCAACAAAGGAAAACATATCACCCAATCTGAAACATGGTGCATGATAGTGTGTCTAAAATATTCAACTTGAATATTGATCCATGTCAAGCAAATAGGATTGATTTAACAAGGCAGGGTCAAAAGGATCCTTCCTCTTCTTGGAAAAGTGTAATGGGTTTTGTTGGCTGACTAAATGTGTATAAATATGCATTTCTTTGCATTATAAAACATTCTCAATCAAGAAAGGCTTGCATGTCCACAAATTTTGTTAGAAATCAAATATTGTTCTTTAATTGTTCAACTTTTGCCTATGTAATGAAGAGTGAATTTTCTAATTCAATATCAAATCTTGTGTGTTCAAATCCATATCCCTCTATTGTTTTGTGTTGTGTACATGTTTGTTATAATGCAGCTCAATTTGATAAATGTAATTGAATTCACAAACCTAATTCACATAACCTTGTAGTCATTATTCATTGTTGTAAGGCGTATGAGATTCAATTCGATTATTTAAATTAATTTATGTTTTAGCACTAGCCAATTAATTATACAAGCTTTATACTAATTGCAGAAATAGTGACTATCTTAAAAAATTAATGTGATAAAAATGAATCTAGTATAACATGAATGTTTATGAGTACATACATGATTATGATTAGTAGTTGTGATTTTGCATTAATGAATGGGGTTGTTAGACAAAGTTAGTTAAGTGTTGTAAGTAGTGGAAGAAAAAGAAAGCGAAAAAAATCTAGTACTAACACAACTAGAGATAAGTGCATAGGGGATGGAAAGAGACAGGATAGTCATAAAATTCCACTACCTAAGACACTTGTATAGGACCAAGAGATGATGATGACCAACTTATTTTAACCATTATTTGTGTTTAATTTCGTAGGTGATTAGTATACCATGCACTTCAAGGAGAGAACTTTGTTTAAAATGCCACTAATTTAATTTGGCATTTTCTTATTGACTTGCATGCTACTATTTGTGATTATTGGTCTTTTGCACTATTATAAATTTAATTATCATACTTTATGTCCTTTAGTGGCTTTGGGATACAATAGCACTTTATCTAATTTTCTTGGTATAAGACTTGCTTTTAATAAAAAAATAATAATATATTAAATTTATTTTTTTAAATGATTTCTAAACATTTTATTATGCTAAAAATAACTTTATATATATATATATATAATAATAAAATTAGATAGACAATTAATACAACTTCACAAAAGAATTTCATAACAAGCTAAATAACTAATGGTGATGGTTTAACAACTATCTTAATCCATTTTCATACCAGCCTTAGACATTATGCATCATCAATCAAAGGTTGATTATCAACCCCGTCTAGGAAGATAGTACTCATATAATAAAGGCCTCTATATTCTAAAGAACCAACAATGAGTTTGATTACTATATTGACTGGTCTTATCTCTCCTTTAAATAAGCTTATTGCTCATATGTTAGAGGTGTCCATGTCTAAAGAATCCAATCATCAATCAATATGTTTATCTTCACCACACTTACAAGATAATTAGATTTTAATTATCAAAATTAATTTTGCACTTCATAGTGTTCAATATCAATTATAGAAAGACATAAACCTTTTGACTTGTAGTAAGGATTATTGAACTTGTCTAAGCTAGTCGAAATCAAAAAATATTAAGCATATTTAATGAAAACTTCATCTTTAAAAGATTTTCTAAATAAACGTTATATATATAAAAAAAACATGTTAAAAAAGAAAAACATATATTGATAGATACAAAATCTTTCAAAGTAAAAGATTGAAAAAGAAAAAACACTTATTTATTTACTTTGAGCATCTAAGGCACTTAAATTTATTGTCAAAAATGATTTTTATTAGTATTCTTCCATAATTTTAAAGATTATGACAATTTTTGAAAAAGTCCATGTATACGCAAGGCTTCATTTGGAAAAATTTGAATAGTGTTAACATGGCTCTAGCTATTACCCATACCATTGTCCACTATCCAAGCAAATAACATTTTTGTCTTGATTCAAAATAATCAAACATAAATTATTATATTGAGGTGTAACTTATAGTGGTGTCAGACAGCGGTGGGGGGAGGAGGGGATTTGATGTCATGAGGTGAAGGAAAAACTACTTAGAGTCAGCATTTATTTTTTAAATATAAAGACATCAAATTTTTAAACATATATCAATTCTTATTAATGAAACCGTTAAAAAGTAATATACAAATATATAATATGTATTACACTTTTCAAAGTAAAAAACAATACAAAAGAATTGGCTAAATAATGAATCCATATATACATAATATATAAACTAAAAGAAGTCATAAGTAAATCAAATAATTTTATCCTTTTTCATCTATTTATGTATATATAAATGCATTGAGACTAATAGATAAATATATTTAAGATATATATTTTAGTTTAACTAAAAATCTTGCTCATAACCATAACGGGTATCAAACACCAAAACCCATAATATATTCCTTTCATGGGAGTACAATGGCAAAATATAAACTATTATTATTTTTACAAATAAACTAGTATATTTTCTTTTTTCGGTTTGTTAGTACACAAATTTCTCTAGAACTCCAAAGGAATCCACCAGAATTAGAAAATATTTGTCAATACAGAACGAGGTGGAAGTTATAAAGAATGGGAAAGGGAAGTTTTCAAGGACAAATTTTTAAATCGGAGATTAGGCCTCATTCCCTTTTTGTCTATTTATAATTGGTGATTTTTATAATTAATCAGCTTTGGGAGCTGAGATGTACATGTCAGTTTGGTTGGGTTATCATTGGTTACAAATGCTTGCTTGTTTTGATTGTAGGAAGTTTTTAGAAAATGATTATGCAGCCAAGCTTTTTAGATCTGCCCCATATAATCTTATTTTGGACATTTGGTCATTTTCTCAGTTATTTTGCGTTCCTGACTTAGACATGAATGTAAATAAAACATAAAGACATCCACAAACCATTGCCCGCTTTACTTTTCCCTTATTACTTCTTGAGCAAAATAAGTGTGTTCAATATACGTGTTCCTCAACTGTAAGTGGCATTTTCCGTTCTACTAAATATCAACAGTGTGAAACCAGTTGAGAATCGTTCCTCATAAATTATATACAAAAGCCAGGAGAATTATCTGATTCAATGTATAAAACATAGCAATTGAACCAACTCTTGAGGCTGGATTTCAAAGCAATATTCCTATCAATGTCTTAATTTTTCTGTTATCAATGATGGGTCTCTATAGAGAACCTCTTCGATATCTTCAGTTTCAATTCATGATTTGATAGAGAAGAAATGTTCACTATCAACGAAATTCAATTCAAATGAGGAAAGGAAAAAGATGAAATTCTGAAAGCTCTTAGGTGTAACCCAAAATAAAATTAGGAAATCCTGATCCTCATTTGGCAAAATCCAAGCAGATATAAGAAATCTTTTCCATATATTTGATTATGTAAAGTACTTCTCTATTCCAGTCCTCAAATAGTTTTTTGCCTCTCCAACATTTCATCTCTATCTATGAATCGGTCAAGCACTTCATTGTCTGGTATGATGCACTCCGTTGATTTACCAAACCAATCATAACGGTGCTTTGCAACATAGTCATAGACAGCATCCCTTAATGGAGTTGGAATAACAAGGAAAGAGCTGAGAACGGAATATGGTAATGGCAAATATGACAAGATTTTCAATGCCGCTGCAGAAGTTCAATAAAATGTAAGTGATCTCTTGTTGGCAGTAAAGGCACACTGATTGCCAAAAAATCCATAAAACCATGAAAACGTTGCATGCTTCTCCCTTTCAGGATGAGCTTAATGAAACACTAAAATGTGTGCAATGTGTAAATCTTTTGCAATGAAAACAAACGAGTAAAAATTAAGTTAATATTTTTTCCTAACTTTTCCTTAAGTGTATGTAAACAATATTGTAACACAAGTAGACAATAAAATCAGAATACATTCACAATTAAAAAGCAGGCTTTATATAAATTAGTGGAATATTCAAAAAAATACTAAATGTAAACATTCAAGAAAAGGCTCACTCCAAATAAAGCGTATTGTCAGTAATCTATAGATAGACTTTTGATTCAGTTTCAAACCTAAAAAGCAGACATACATTATCATGAAATCACACAATTTGAAGGAAAGACAATGGCGTTTTCCATGTAAAGAGTAATGCACACCAAACCACTCGATGGCACTAACTATATAGCAGATATTAAGGTGAGACTTTTTATGTGAAGTATAAAGCCCCATTGTTCCCCAATTTTGTGAAGGACAAGATTCGGATTAACCTGGAAAGCTTTATGTGTATATGTATATGACATACTGAAGATTATGCTACGAAAACTGATAAATGCTGATGAAAGAAAATTATAAATGTTTAAACCTATGTAGGTGACATGAATATAGCTTTGCCTTACAAAGAGCAGAATAATAGAAATTTCCTACTTAAATTATGACTCTCGTCAATCTAGATTCTGTATGCTGACATTGACATTGGCTTCCAAATCAGCGCCACATGGGTTGTTGGCAAGGCTGACAAAATCATGATGTGTGCAGGAAGTTGGGTGAAGGCAGCAGCAAAATTAAAACAGATATAGCATATGATGAAGTGCTTCAGATTCTCATTAAAATGGTAATAATTCCTTGGAATATCTGTGATGAGCATGCCTTGACAGGTAATCTGATTGTAAAGACATTGAGTGATCTGGACAGGTCAACCCAATGTCAAAGGGCAGGTCATATTGCCTCAAGAAATCCGGTACATATCACTCGATGATGTCTAGGCAGGTAATGGAGAACTGAGAAGGGGACAGATGTATTTACAGGCATTGCCAGTCGAGGAAACCTGATTGCATGACTAAAACAGTTAAAAGAAAACAAAAAATAATGTGTAGAGTAAATAAACCCAAAGAATGAAGGAGTGTTGCTGTCTGGGAAAACTCAAGAGCCTTAACTAAAGTGCACCACTGCACATGCAGCCAATCAGATGAGGCCAAGAAATTGCATGGCCAGAGAGTCCAAGGAAAGGAATGATTTGGAGAAAATTGAGGAAGCTGCCTGCTTGACCAATGAGATCTGGAGGGGTAGAGTGCCTAAGATTTTATAAATGCCAAGAGAAGTCGAGCAAAGGCTGCTAAAGCAGAGTGAACACTCCTGTATGAAATCCTTGTGCAGGAAAAAGTAATTCAAAGGAAGGGATCGATTGAGGAATTATGGAAAGGTATAGTGTGCCACTGGGATTGGTGCCATGCCTTGAGTTCATTGAGTCCATCCATCGGTTAGTCCTGTGTGCATGGATTGGCAAACCATGTTGTCAAGATTGACATGATCTCTGTGTGTGTGTGCTGAGTTGTGATAATGTCTTGTGTGTGTGTTGCCCAACGTCATGATGAGTTTTGTCTGTGATATGGTCTTAATCTGTAAATTGAGGAAACCCATGACATGGAAGACTTCACAGTGAAATGCACTGATCAGTGAAGAGGCCTTGGTAGGAACAGTTTAGCCAACCACAGTGGAGGGTGGAACTCCACAACTTACGGTGTAGGCAGGTCGAGTCATCAACTGTTCAGCCCGAAGAGACCACTTATGGTGCCTTGTTGTGAGTAGCAAGAAGCTTCCTTGGTCATGAGAACTTGGGATCAGCAGTGAGCAAAGCCTCCTGGATTGTATAAGTGCACTCGGATCTGGATGTGTCTTGTATGTGTATATACGTATGTGATTGTCATGTGCATATTTGGTGAGGTCTCAACCTGTACTAGAATGAACAAAATAACAACTGGATTTGGTCAGGAAAGAGAACCACACTGGCCAACTGCTTGAGTTCCTCCAACCTTCAGACATCTCATTGGCACCTCAGGAGGTAAGGACTTGCTATTAGGGTGGCTGGGTGGAAAAGGCAGCCTTAGTTATGGGTGAACTCTGGAACGAATAACTACAACAAGATCGACGTGATATCCTATGCTCTCTGCTCTACAATGTATTGTGATTGATAGCTTCTGTTTAGATTTCATTGTTTAAGATCAAAGATTACTGATTGATTTTCAATTTATCTTGGAACTTAACTTGTGTCTTAGTTGCTGTAGAAGATGGCCTAATGATAGGCAATGCTATGAGCTCCTCTAGAGTGTCTCAGCCAAAGACTGTTAGACCCGTGATAGAAGCAGACAATCTTTAGATTTTTATCCCCAACTCAAAAAGTGGATAACCTATCAGCGAGTGTTTTCAAGCGCATATAACTCTTAAAATGATTAGCTAGATAGAGATTATTACAATACATGGAGAGGGGCAGTAGTGGAACTGGAGCCCTTGGGACATTGAATTGCATTTATAATTGGGCTAATCCTGTTGCATGTATAATCTATGCGTTCTGAAATTTGTCAAATTAAAGGTTATGCTTGAATGATATAAAAGCTCATATCCAATATTGGCAAGGCCAATCATGTATCTAGGTTTGATATCCAATTGCTTAAATGACAAGACTGTATTGTTCTAAATGTTGCAGATCATGATAAATTGGTAATGTTCTAGTGAATATAGCATGTTCTTATAAGGGAGTTTTGTCACTAGTGAATTGTGCTGTGCTTAAAATATAAGACCACATATATGGATCATTGTGGAAGTTGTGTAACGTAAAGTTGGTTGAATTTGTCAGCTAAGAAGCTTAAGGCCATAGCTCAATTGTTAGCCGTAGGTTGTTTACCCAACCTTAGGCAAGTTAATTAAGGAAATCCAAGTTTCCCAATTGAATAATCCAGATTTCCTAGGGGTGTTGTATGTTTCTTTGTACTGAATATTGCTAGCACAACATGGCCTTGAATCCCACAATGAGATCCTTATCCTTGTTATTGATATATTG
Source organism: Sequoia sempervirens (assembly GCA_007258455.2). Lineage (NCBI taxonomy): Eukaryota > Viridiplantae > Streptophyta > Pinopsida > Cupressales > Cupressaceae > Sequoia > Sequoia sempervirens. Next base: position 140,439 of record VDFB02253770.1, read on the forward strand.
TTCCCTTTGAATTATCTGCTTGCACTTTCTTGGTTGTGAGGTTGCTACCAGTAATAAGAGCCTCAACCATTGATTTCAGTACTGATTTTACAATTCATGCATCAACTTGAAGCCCTTCTAATTCTGTCAGAATAGCATTCCACTATTGGCTATGAGAATCCAAGTGAGTCATGACATACCATCTCCCATCCATTATTTGTTAGTAAACTAGGTAACTAATCATGTCAATAAGTGACATGTCAAGTTTCCACAATCCTTGAAGGATGTCAGAACTAATGTGTTATTGGCGATGCGCCAACCATTAGATCCCTTTTGAATCTAACAGCTTGTGTAACCTCATGGAGGCACTCTAGGAGATGTCCAAGATTTGTAGCACCATTGGTTAGTTCAGTCCGTGACACCAATGGTGGGTCCCTACCTTATGCAATCGTGTGTGCTTAGTGGCATCCACAAATGTCTCCATTTCTGCAAAGGAGGGTGGTGGGAACCCCCAAGCACTATACATGAACATGTCAACAAAATTGGGGACTGTGAGATACCATGATGTGCTAGCTGCTAGAAAATCCAAGGGTCCCCACTGTTGGAAATGAAGCCCAACCGTCACTGCCCTTTCGTCTTCCTCTTCCCATGTCTCTTCA